>JAQQZZ010129716.1:0-13885 GCA_030265115.1 Mopalia vespertina | reverse complement strand
TGTCAGATTTTGATCAGTTATTGTCAGATTTTGATTGGTTATTGTCAGATTTTGATCAGTTATTGTCAGATTTTGATGAGTTATTGTCAGATTTTGATTGGTTATTGTCAGATTTTGATGAGTTATTGTCAGATTTTGATGGGTTATTGTCAGATTTTGATTGGTTATTGTCAGATTTTGATGAGTTATTGTCAGATTTTGATTGGTTATTGTCAGATTTTGATCAGTTATTGTCAGATTTTGATTGGTTATTGTCAGATTTTGATTGGTTATTGTCAGATTTTGATGAGTAATTGTCAGATTTTGATTGGTTATTGGCAGATTTTGATCAGTTATTGTCAGATTTTGATTGGTTATTGTCAGATTTTGATCAGTTATGGTCAGATTTGGATGGGTTATTATCAGATTTGGATCGGTTATTGGCAGATTTTGATGGGTTATTATCAGATTTGGATCGGTTTATATTGGCATATTTTGATGGGTTATTATCAGATTTGGATCGGTTATTGGCAGATTTAAGCACTGATGACCAATCCTTATATCCTTCCCTTCATGATAGTTATCTTCAGAAGGACAAAGTTTAGAACACTTTTAGTATATATCTACCCACAAGTGTTTCATGCCAGATGTTTCAAAGGCTATGCTACTGACAGAATTATCGCTGTGCAAAATTTATTCACTGTAAATCTTTTCTTATTTCTTCTTTAAATGAGCGCTAAATCTGATTTGAAAACAACAACCAAAGATAAGATTTGTTTTATCTTGTTTCTTCAACAAAATTATCACCCATTATATGCCAGTTTTAGTAGGTTTATTATTTAGTGGACCACTTCTTTGTCTGGGAACTGTCTTAGATTATCGTAAATCATTCAAATGAACACACACATGTTGAGAATGCAGAACTCTTCTCAAATTGTCTGGTTGTCCTTGTCTTAACATTGTTTCAATGTTTGGCTTGACTTGGTTTTTTCTTTCTTTTAATCATAATGATGGTGGGATTCAAGTTTTTTTTTTATAGTATCATTGTCTTTAAAAAAATATTATTGATAATAAATTAGGGATAAAGTCTTACCTAGACCACTTCAGGGGGGGATTTTTTATTGATACAAATTTTCACATAACATAGAGTGTATGTTATTTGTGTGAGATGTTTTATGCATTTTTGACAGGAAATTGTAGTATATCGTTTTATTGACATTTCTTGATTACTTTGTTATTGTGAGAATTTAAAATATGTGTGTGATGTTCAATATTATCAAATTTGTGTCTCTTTTGTAGTACTTGCTGTAGTTTTGTCATAGATATCTGTTTTCTGTCTGCTTACTTTGTTGAAATTTGGTTTTATGTTTTCCTATAATGTATTTTTAAATCTTTTTCTGGAGATAGAAATTCCTGAAGTTGAGAGCAATATTTCTGTATTAAAAATTAAAGTATTTAATTCATGACTAGAAAGTAACATTCATATAAATGTTTTGACTGCAAATAGTATGTGAGTGCAAGTAAAACCTTAAAAATTGAGTGCGAAAATGTTTTTATTCTTACAGCTGTTTTATTAAGTTAGTAAGTGTTTTTATATTCTTCTCTACGTGTTTTCTACTCTTAATGACTTCCTGGTGTTCTATATTACTTTATGCTGATGTTCATTCAGAAATAAAGCACATGTTCTAGTTTCTAGTTTCACCTTGCTTTCCAGGTGAGTGAAAAAATGTATGAAAGTAAATTAAAATATCAGATGTAAGCACTCCTCATTATCTCAAGCCAGATGATTTCAAGATTGGTTATAAGGGCTGTGGTGAATGAAGTCAAGATATTGCTCACTTGTTGTTAACATAGTATTGGGGTATGCGACATGGCCCAGTGGGTTGGACAGTTGAACCCTTCCACTTGAGGCATAAAAGAGAAGTTACTATAGAGATCATGGATATACAATGTAACATGTAGGTTAGGTTCCTTCTTGGTTTTCCACCATACACCAGCAATACCACTTGGCAATCAGGATTTAATTGAAATTTCATTGAGTACCACATTGAATGTTTATAAGTATATAGTAGGCAACTTCATCAGTAGATTAAATCAGAAAAGGGTGTAGAATAAGCACCAGTACATTCGCACCAGAATCATCCTAAAATATTGTGCCAGTGCCGTACTTTCTTAATTAAGCCTCTCTCAAAATGTACAGCGTAAATGTCTGAATGTGTTTTAAGGATTTATGATTGGCTTTAAATTTGTGAAGAAGTGATCAATGCAAACTGGTTTGGAAATGATCGGATAAATCATTATACGTTATATTTGTTTAAAAAAAATTGTGAGCATACACGTATTTCCGGAGCCATTTAAAAATTAAAACTGTAACAGGTTCAAAACTTTCCCTGTTCAGGGTTTGCTTATAAAAATATAAAGTACATGTTACAGTATATTTGGGACTTTTTTTTATTAATCGAGTTCACTTATTGTTTAAGTCTCAACATAAGAAATTTGTGATTACATTATTAAAATTTGTAATGTTGTTCAACTTTATAGAATCCTAAAGATTTGTATTACCTTTAAGAGAGAAAAAATGTGTTAGAATGGTTTTTAATGTGTTTTAGATCATTGATGACCTAAAATGATAATTCAGTAACTTTTCAAGTCAGTTCTCTGTCTAAACCACCTGTCATTTTTTAGTCCATTATGTCTGTTAAATGAGTGTAATAAAACTTGAAAGAGTAGCAGTCAAAATTTCTTAAATGTTCCCATTGCAATTTATTATGCTTGATTACTGTATACATGTATTAATTTTGTTTCAGAAAGTTCCATCCGTCCACATGATGATGCTAGAAAAGACAAAGTACTGAGGTGGAAGGAGAGATAGCTCTCTTCTTTAGGGGGCCATCAAGGGGCTAACCAACTGACCAACAATGGAGGATTCAGAGAAGACCAAGAGATCTGCCTCACCAGAATCTGAAGGAAATCTGCCTGTAAGTACAATTTAGCCGTTTTTGTGTTACTGAGATTATATAGCAGCTGAACTCCTGGCCCCAGCTGTGGTTCAGTGGTCAGCATAGCGATGACTGGGACTACTGATCCTCCTTGGATGTACCACCCACAGGTCTGAGTTCACTAACAGGCCTTGTATCAATATAAAGCAGGTGTTAATCGATGTGACCCTGGCATTAGTGGTGGTGGTTTTTAATAGGTTTTCTATTGGTGTTTCAATGTATTTTTAGAAAAGAAGAGTGACAAGATGGCAATCCGTCATCATATACAAGTAAGTAGAATACAATTACATTAAGGTATGATGTAAATCTCCAATCAAAGAAATAAACAAAATACATAATACAAAGACTAACAGTTTATGTTGTTCTTTGTTTTTTAAATTGTGGCATACACTTCTGGACTAGGCCACATGCTAATATATTAAAGAAAACAATGACAGTCCTCTTAAACCTTTCATGAAAATAAACTAGGATTTTTCATCATTTTCCTGGTAACCTTTTGGAATTTTTTATTAATCTAAATTAAATAAAATTACAATTTGGCAATCCTTTAATGCCATGAATACTCTTGGGCTCTTGTACATGACTTCTATAAATGCTTAAATTATTTTAATTGCCAAATTATTGCATTCACCGAAAAAATACCTAGGGGAAATATGTTTTGGAGTCTTGCATTAAATCAACCACAAATCCTTACATCTTCCAAACATCTTCCAAACCACAGTATTAAGGTCTATTTTAAACTGTTCCTATATTATTCTCTTAGATTAGTTTACAAGCTAATTATTGTAAAGAATTATTAATTTGACAAAAAGGCACTTTGGTAACTCATCTAGTCATCCATGCATTTAAGAATTCTTTTATATAGTTTCCACAACAGAATAATACTTTGAGAGAAAAGAAAAACTAGAATATGAACATATAATGATGATAAATGTCTGGTCTCTGTACAAACAATGAATTACCAAAGTAGCGGCTACCTGGGCTACCTCTGGACCGATTTTGAGGTTATGCCAGAAAAGATTACACCACAGGCCTGGTAGCCCGTTGTTTTTTGTTTTATCTTCATTCAGAGTTAGTTCCCTTGGTCCATGAAAACAAAGTGTTAAGACCTGTGTGCTGAGGTATTACATACTCAAAATTGTAGACACATACATCAATACATTGGCCTTGTAAAGTTTAAATTTAACTTAAGGGGACTCACTTTTAACATTTATCAACGTTTGAATTCTAGACAAATATATGATGAGTTATGTTATATATAAGTAGAATGATACAGAAGTGGCCGTAGTGAATAGAAATTTCATGTCCAGTTACAATTTCCAGGTGTTTATTTCAGATAAACTTCAAATTTGTCTGAGTTCTACATGTATATATCAAAGTTATTTCAAAAGAGATAAGTAATTGATTCGAGCAGATGTTTCTGACAGGTTTTAGACTTCCGTGCAATTGACTTATCAACAGTTTTTATAAATTTAACATATTACGGTATGGGGTTTACATCTACTTTTAACTCTTCCTAATTTCATCATCCAAGTTGATGATAGTCAATAAATGACAATATGGTACAAGACAAGTTAAGTTTTCCAGCCACCTGATGTCTGTAATCGTGATGTAGGACTGTTTTGGTATTACAATTATCATTGATTGACACATTCTCCTTATGGAAGAGATTACAGGTTAAGCCCATTGACATGTATTTGTTATGCCTTGTGAGCGGTTTACTTTACCCATTGTGCTGGGATGTCATATATAAGTGAAATAACCTTAAAAGGGTGGAAAACAAATCTCGCTTGTATTGCTTATGTTATTAGCCAAACATATTGGATGCCCACTGTTTAATCAAGTAAAATGTGGGCCGATAGGAGTAAAGAGGGTTTGAATACTTGTTTCGTCACATTGTAGGGCGCTGCCATATTTTGATCAAACTGTACACCTCTGCCACAGCTACAATTAAGAAGACGTTAAGAATGAGCTTATTTTGTGTAAATTCAGATACAAGACTATATTTAAATAATTTTGGCGAGAAATACAAACATAAATTATGGCAAAATGTGACTAGCAATCCGTCCGAATGAAGGGGGGGAAAAAAATAAATAAATAAACATGACAAGATGTTTGTGTTACAAGTGTGAATCTGATGAATACTTAAAACAATGAGCTCATGTCAGGTCCTAAATTCAAACCCAAGTCCAATATACGAAACAGCAACAGTACTTTTATCAATTAACTATTTAACAGTAACTAAAGAATGACAGTCTCATTGTCAGTATTTAAATGACTTTTTCAAAAAATGTCTAACCATTTATATTGGTTCAATTGTTTAATTATTTTTACCAATTCCATAAGACAACTATATCAAAAAGATGACCAGTAAGGTGCAGCTGTATAAAATGGTTTTTATTGGAACTTGTGACAATTGTGTCATGTTTTTACTTGTCTTCCATTAATCTGAAAAATATCCTGAATTGTAAGTGGAACATTCTGAAATTTGTATAATTGACAAAAAGGAGGCTTATCTGTTGATGTAGTGAACAACAGCAAAAAGCTACTGAGAGAAAATGGTGCAGTTGTTGGCATGTTACTGACTTAAGTCTTTTGCCCTTTGAATGATTTTTTTGACCTAAAGGGTTAGTGGAATTCCAGTAATAGGTCAGCGCCGTCTCGGTTGACAGATACAAAGTTTTCTCTCTAAGTTTTAAGCCACACAAGTTGAGACAGAAAAAAGAAGACAGTCATTTTGATTTATTCTCTTGTTCTGTTTACTGACGTAAAGGTTATGATCTTTGGTGATTGGATCTATTGTCGTACACCTGTGTGCAGGCCTTAATGTTAAACTCCTTGAAACCTCTTTCTGATTGGACGAAAAGATTGGTTAATCCGCACAATGTAACCACGGCCTTTTGTCACGAAAGTTGAGAGCTCCACCACAAGAAGTTTTTTATGTAAAATATTTATGTGTTATGTGTAATTAGGGGTGTTTTCAATGTAGCGGGGACTGAGTGCGAAGGGACGGTTGCCGAGCATGCGTGCCTTAGTTGCCATTGAGTGACTTGCAAGGCAGTGTATTGTGTAGGTACTGGTTTTATTGGAGGTAATTCTGACCTTGTCACATCCCAAGTTTGTGTTCGCTGGTTTATGGCTTTCTGGTCATAGGGTGAAGCAATGTTCAAATAATGGGGGATCTATGAAAATTACGCACACATGTAGGTAATTATCTACTCTGGGTAAGCTGATGTCCCAGACCATGTAATTCACTGTAAAACTCCACATTTCTGTTTCCAGTAAGAAAAGCTATGTGACTTCGCAATTTTTCCAACTTGTTTTGTACATTTTTCTCATAGTTTTGTGGCAAGAAAAATAAATATCTTGATTAACTCACTGGATGTTTCTATGTCTAGTATTTCCTTGTTTTTTGCAGCCATATTTTAAGAATACTTTCCAGTGAGAGCATCTTTCTTTTCCAGTCTGAATAATTCTGTGTTTTTTCCCCCTGGTATGTTTGGTAGAGGTTTCTCATACTTTTCATGACAAGGAATACAAATTTGTTAATTTCTACACAAACCACATGCATATTAAGTAATTTCAGGTAAATTTATTGACAAGTGACACAAATTGTAGTAATTCACAGTAATATTTAAGAATATATCAAACTGAGGGCATATTGTTTATTTGTAAGACTTAAATATTTTGTAACTTTTCTGATTTCCTATCCCATGTGTAAAAAAAGTTTCCGGACAACAAAAAACAAATTGTTGATTGATTTTCCCAGTCTGCCTTTTGCTAATTCCACTCATATTTTAAAAACATTTTGTTTTTGTGATAACATGGGAAGTTTGAAAATAAATTTATTAATTTTGTTTTCAAACCTCAGTGTGTAATGCGTTATTGATTCCAAAATGGAAAATGTGTACAAATTGAGACGTTTATTACCATGGAAAAAAGCTAATACTTTATTGAAACTTTGAATATGTGAACTTTTATCCTCAGGCCGATAACAACTGAACTCAAATGGTAGAACTCCAGCTGAAAGAATGCGATTACTTATTTGGAGAACAGCGGGATGTAAAAATGTCCTGTTGTGTCAAAATGGTGACTCGCTTTCCAATGTTTATATTGTACTGAAGGAAAATAAATTACGTTTTTTCTTAGACACTAACAATGTGAAGAATTCGCCCACAGATTTTTTTTTTGAGGAATAGCATAATAGATGCCATAAAGGAGTGACCTTGTTATATTTCTTTCTTTCTTGGCTGCTTTTATACACTGTTAACTTTTATTTGTTATGAAAATATGCAGTTTGATTGTCAATATTTTCTGAAATCTAAATAGCACAAAATTGTAAGAATTGTTAAAGAATTTTGGTATCGATGAAGCTGATTATTAAGGATGACCTTGGAATATTTGAATGTTATGGAAAAGGTCTTGGGTTCGAATCCCGTTGGAGGCAAGCAAAATTTTCTTTCTTTATTTATTCTAAATATATATTTGTATTTGATTATTGCATAATTTTGTGTACTTTTATCTCATAGAAAGGGTGGAATAAAGTTTTAGACATTACAAACTGTTTGTTTTTATAGAAACATTAAGAGATAGTCAATTTGCCAAATAGAATCGTAAATCTTATCGACCATTTAAATATTAACATTGAGAAAGAAATTTTTGGATTAAAGGAATGCAGCTTGTTAAAGTATAGAACAAAAACAATAAATACTATTCATTAATTGACTGGATTTCAATGCATTTTATACACTTTTTTCAGCGGAACAGTCTAAAAACGTCAAAAATAATAAATTTTAGGGTTACATGTTAATTATAAATCATTGAGCATAAGATATAAAAAGTAATAAATAAATAAAATCATCCTTCATAATTGGGCTGTAATTGTTTAATTTAACTGTAGAATTACAATGGAGCCAGTACAATAACTATAGCTGTTGTTACAACGCCAGCCTCTTATAACAGGGCATCTGTACTGGTGTTGATACAGAAATCTGATAAGAGTCTGAACATTTTTTCACTGGAAAACTTCACTTTTATTCTGAGGAGAAGTTCACACAAATTACTGTGACCCATGGGTGGAATGAAAGAAATTCTCAGTGCGTCAGACTCTCAAAGTTTTGATTGTGGCTGGCATGAGGTTAAATTTGTGAAGCACATTCCTACATTCATTCCAAATTGACCAGGCTGTGTCCATCTGAACTCTGCTGGAATTGGACATACAGGCCCTGTTGGAGATTTACCACACTATTTCCTGACCTTAAACTGCCACAGGTTTTTATCCTTATCAATGATTTCCTTCCCACAATCCCTATTCAGCTTATGGCCAACTTCTGCTATGAAAAAACAGAAAAGCTGCCTCTAGATTTGAAGCTAAACACTCAGTTCTGTTGACCAAATCAAAACGAGACATGTATTTTATGTCTGTTTCTCAGGTTTTTTTTCTCTTACCAATTTGTTTACCATATCTACATGTATTCATATGTGTAAACAGTAGTTAAGAGTTAGCTTCTGTCAATAATGCAGACGATATGCGAAACAGTCGAATAAAACTGTTTAATAGTAAAAAGCAATATAGAAGTATTAACTGTAAATTTGACGTTCTGAACAACATGTAGAAAATGTTCAAATTCTATTCTTTTTTGGAGGGAGAATGCTTTTTTATGCTGACATAGAAAAGATTAATAAGTCTACTCTTGTCATAGGAATCTCCTTATTATTGCGGGAATTACATCTTTATGCTGACATAGGTTCACTTTGATGTTTCTGTATAAAATATGTTGAAAACAAAAATATCTGTTAAATTACTAAAGTAGCCAGGGATACTTTTGTATTTTTTTTCCCAAATCTATGGTTATTTTTTAACTGAATAGTAATTGGTGTCATCCCAGATTCTGAACCTTTTCTTCATTTCACCATCTGTTGCAAAAAAGTGACTCCAGACTAGAAGCTTACCACTCTTTTCTGTTGACCATATCAAAAGCACACATGTTTTTCTTGACTGTTCCTTAGTTTATCTGTTTTCACTGACCAAGTGTTTAACCAGACACAAACATTAACATGGAATCAGCTACAAGTGTCTAAGGAGGAAATGGTTAGAGAGTTTCCATATGGACACGGAATTGCCAGTTTCTTTCACTGACATTGGAAATGCTTTTTAGACTATTTTTTAAATGCGACATTTTGAAAAATTCAACATGGTGTGCACGCTACACAGATGTTTGTTAGCAAGATATGTAAAAAAAAAGATAGAAGGCTGACATTTTATACATGGCATCTAAAAGCAGTCCACCACACTTAATTATGGTTTCTATTCTGAATTTTAATACATTTTTTAGTCATGTTTTTTTAAAAAGATTATTGATTTATTTAAGTGTTTATTTATAGATTGCAGATAAGCTACAATCAAAATAAAATATGTTGATTTTCACGTTTTTGTAACTTTATGCCTATAAATTATTATTTAACCCTTTTGTAGATCATCTTACATGTACATGATTAAAGATGTCAATTTTTTTTTATTTATTAATTCTTTTTATTGATTTATTTATGTGTTTATAGATTACAGATAGATTATATCATATAATAATAAAATATTCTGATGTTGTAACCTTTTAAACTAACAATTATCATATAAAATTTTTATCACTATCACATTGTTATCATTATCACATTTTAAACCTAGAAAACATTTTCTACATTTGGTAGATTTGGTTAGACTAACTGGCATATGAGACAATGTTAAGTTAAGAGTCCTTGCATAGATGTGTAAGGCTTCTATTGACAATAAGGTTATTTTGGAGGCACCTGATGAAGGAATCTAGAAAGATTGTGACGACATTTCCTTTTCTTGTCCGAGAAGATGTCAAATAGGTGTCTCTATATTGTAGAGGTGTCGTGTGAGTGGGCATTCTAACTGTTAGATTGCTGCAGTCTGTTACAGTCATTAGTGGAAATCGGAAGCAGTGTTGTTAGATTTAGGGAGGAATTTGACCCAGGGCCTGTCTGCCATTCTGCCCTCTCTGGTGAGACACTGTGGATGGTGCCTAGAAATTTGACAGCATGGTCTCCCTGATATATCAGTCCTGATAACTCTGCTGACATATTCCATCATCAATCTTGACCATTTATCCAGGCAAAAAGTTCAACAAGAAATTACAACAGAAGATCTCTTTCATCCCATATTGTTAATTCTGTAAATTGTAAATGGGAGATTTATGATTCTCTGACTGGGTCCTTTATAGGCAGGGTAATATTTTTAAAAAAAGTACTTTGTTCTGTTTTTTGTTGTTGTTGTTGTAACATTGCCATCAGGACTTGTAGTTTGTATTTTACATGGAATTTTGAAGAGAGCTATCCGTTATTTTCTGATATCGTCTTTCTTAATTTCTATTTTGTTAAAAGGATCTTGTTATAATCCCTTATGCAAATCCCTCTGTTACTTCATTGAAAAGCACCTGTAAAAGTTGTGAGCATATTGAAGTTCACACAAGCCACACTATAGAAGAATGGAGAACATTAGTGAGCACTAAGGTCTGTGTCATTGATTATTAATGAGCAAAGGCCCTTTGGCTGAGTTCAGTATTTTGCAACAGAGAAAGACATTAAGAATTAAAATACTTCTTTGAATGGACGTTAATGTAGATCTCATTTACTTGTATATGCATAATCTCTCTCAATAATGTCAGATTTTCTCAAAGTTCAGACTGGCTTTTCTCTTCTTTTAGTTCCGGAGCCCAGATTATAGGAAAAGTTTAATGCAGATATTTTGATTCTCATCTTCATATCTGAACTGTTTGTGAAAAACATGCGTAGGCCTATAGAGAAGAGAGCAAAGCTCCAGACAGCCGGAAAGACATCACTATGTCTTTGGATGTAGTAAAAAAAAAAATAGAATTCTTCATATATTTGCAGATGTTGTAGATGATGTAATTTGGCAGGTATGAAGTATTTGTTAACAAATAACGCAGGTGTCCTGGTATTGAGAGTAGATGAGCACAGGTGACTCAACAACTTTTTCCACTTCAGGTTAGCCTAAAAAGAGGTTTAATTTTCCACTTCATTTCTTTGCAATTATCAGACTTTTTGAAAGTCCCTATTAGTGGAACACTTTGTAAACACAGTTGGACAAGTCTTCTTGGTAGAAGAAGTACCTGTGAAGTCTATGAAACTTCTATTGTGAGAAAAAAAGTGCTTGAGTTGGAATAACAAATGAGATTGGTGTAAAAACAGTATAGCAAAAACACCCAGTATGTTTCTGGTACTACTTCTTGAAGAGAACAAGCACTCTTTGACACTCTGTGTAAGAAGTCTTATTTGTTATTTCTGCCACATAAGTTGGCATAGAAACTTATAAAAGAGGAAACTAAAACACATAGTTGATATTTGGCTGCTTACAGATATTTAAAAACCATCACTTAGGAAAATAAATGAGGAGGGAGAACATCTGTTTAGGTGAAAGGTCGGTGGAATATGGACCAGCCAATCAGAGGGAACTGTTAGGAGAACAAGGGCTATATCTCTTATTTATAGCTTTCATGTACGCCCATCTTTCCAACACAGTTAGCAAAAACTAGTCTTCCTTGTTTTAATGATGTCAAGTTGATTTGGTCACTTATCAGAGTCCAGTTTTTTTTTCTTCATCACTTTTGTAAACAGACATTTATTTATGAGATTTGTTTTGCAAATGTCTGTTTTTTGTGATAAAGCTTACAAACCGAGATTTTGGTATTAGAGCATGTTTATTTTCAATGTCAGAATGTATGCCTTTAAACAAATGAAAATAGCATTTAGATAGGAGAAAACTTAGAACATTGTGTACTTTGTAGTTTTTATGATATAAGGTTTTTTGAAAGAAATTGAAATCATGCATTAAAGTTTGTTGAAAGAAGGAAATACACTAAATGGAAAAACATTGCAGCTTTACAAGCATTGGTCAGCATGCTAGATACATATGTATATGTCTTTTGTGTGTGTGTGTGTGATAACATCTGAGGCAAAAAAAGCAAAGAAATAAGGAGAACATGTGTAATTGTTTCAAGATGTGTTTTTGCTGACTACTTGTCAAATGTCAGAGTTGTCTGTATGACCTGATGAATTAAGTTTGCCTGAACCGTGACCAGAAAGACCACGTTCTAGAGATTGGCGGTCTGAGAGATACTCCGATACAGGGTAAGGCTTATATGTAACATTTATTTGTTTAATGTATTTTTGTCACTATACTTAGTGATATTTGTTGTTTCACTGCATGGGCTGTACATGTATTTGTTAAAAAAGATTTGAATAAAATATTTTAATAAGCCCAAACCTGTTAGTTCTTTTATTGATCTTTGTCAATAAATCACGCCATTTGTCTTCCATGTGTATACAGGGGAAATTTTACCCTTTCCCTATGAAAAGTTGACGAATAAAGCAGATCAGTATTTTCAGATTTCTTCTTTAAACTTATCCCAAGGAACATGGGTGCAAGTGTTAAAGTTATGTGTAAATACATTTTTAGGAAAGAAAAAAAAGCATTCTGAAGTTTCCGTTGATGTCAAGCTTACCTGCATCAAATATTGTTAATGTATTGCCCTGATATATCATATTGTGTACATAGAGAAATTGCTTTTGGCCCCACCCACCTTTGGCTATATAATAACAACTCAAGTTTTTATCATCTTTGTTGATAGATGACATGTGACAGGCTGTTTAAGCAGAGAAAGCACCTGTTTGTCTTTGATAGATGTTTGTTTTATTGACCCTCCTTCTATCTATAAACCAACCTTCTGGTACATAAATAAAAAATGATGAAGAATTCTCTTAACTGGTCTATATCTACAAGTATATCTTTTAAGAACAATCAATTAAATGCTGACTGACTCATAACTGAATCATTAAAAAAATATACAGATTTTATTGATTTTAAACTGTAGTTTTCACAATGACTCTGGGTTAATCGATTACATAAGCAAGTAAACATGTATGTATATATATACATGTATATTGGCCTGTAACCCAAAGGTTCCAGGTTTGAATCCCGGTGGAGGCAAGAAAATTTTTTTCTCTTCATATAATAGTCAAAATATATATTGAATAAATGAAGAGGGAAAAATGTGCTTGCCTCCACCGGGATTTGAATCTCGGACCTTTGGGTTACAGACCCAACACTCTACCAACTGAGCTACAGAGGCTCACAGCAGAATGAGTCCTGAAAGTATTTATGTAGTTACTTTTTATCATTAGTTTAACGTAACAAAGATTAATGAAAAATGATGCATTTTTTATGCGAGGTGAAAATGTCTTTGTATGAGTAAGCATTTTTTAATTATTGAATAATGCATTCCTATCTAAAAGCGTAGACTTAAAATGATCTCTAAATTAACAAAATAGAATTGTATGGGGTTTTTTTTCTCTCAGACATTACAAATACTTGATCAAATGATCTCTGGAATGAGGTAGAATCATCGTATTCAATATACTAAAAAATTGTTATCCAACCATACAAGTCTATTCCACCGTAAATGTACTTCTGTCGTCTTGATGTTCTATTCGTTAAGGCTGTAAACCGGCATCATTCATTTCACATTTAAGATCTTTAATAGCTTGTCACAGGATGTAAATAAATTATCCCTTTATTAATGCATTACACTGGATAAAAATAGGCACTTCTCTTCTCGTATATTGTTGGAGGATGTTGAGGCACGTTTAATCAACTTTTTTACCTTCGTTTTTCTTTTCTGGGCATTATCAGTATAAATAATGCAAACCTTTTTTTTTTTCCATGGATCACTCGACAAGGAATCTTTTCTTCATAAAGTGAGGAGTACATCATGGTGGGGAGGGGGGGGGGGGGGGACCTGTGCCCTGGTTCTCCTTGCTGTGGGGCAGCACAAGCCCTTTGAATCTGAATTTGCATAAATTGTCCTACT
>JAQQZZ010129705.1:0-13886 GCA_030265115.1 Mopalia vespertina | reverse complement strand
ATTTTTGTCCGTCGTCATATAAGTGAAATACCCTTGAGTACGACGTTAAACACCAATCAAACAAACAAACAAATCAATTAATTTGGGTGAAAATTTGTCTGAACCTGAAGTACATGTACATGTTGACTTGTCAGTGGTCAGCTGTGATGCAGATAAAGGTCAATGATGGTTGTTAGCGCCAACACAGTTTTTCAACTGTTTCTGATTTTATTTTTATAGATCCCTGTTAGACAGAGTGTGGAGGACCATGTCATCATACACCAAGAAAAAAGAAAGTCTTTATTCACAGAAGGTGTCGGAGCCCCTATTAGAAATATTGGGGGTTCGAAATTCTACCTGCCTAGGGCTATCAGTAGAAAAAAGCCAAACAGTTCTGTGACACGACAGCAAAACACACAAATTGAGGAGAATGACACAGGAGTAGATATTTCTTCTCTAAAATGCTTATTCTCACCTTGCCAGGCCTTTTCTTTGTACAGACTTTACTTCATGACATATTTTCCAAGTGGGTTTTGGCCACGCCTAATTATTGGTTTATTGGGCGATACCAGGATCTATGATGTTTTGATGGACATGTATGAGCTGCCTTCTGATTGGACAGCTGTTGGCAGAGTTTTAAAACAGACCAGTCCAAAGTGGAGATGCTGGAAAAGTGGCCTTGACCTCATTCACCATGACAACCAGATCCTTCGAGTCAAAGAGTTTGATCCAGATTATCCTGGCATGTCATGTGACTATTCAAGATGTCAGCTGATGTGCCCACAGGAAGGAGACCTTAGACCAATCAGCTTGGAGAGATCTTCATTGCTAGAGATTTCGATTCCGAACTTTTCCATCACTGTCACTGAGAACGATTCAGCAAATTCGGAATCTGATTCTACTGGCTCTGATTCCGCAAAATCTGTCACAATCCAGCAAAATTTTAAAGCCAGTGCGAAGCTTCTGACTCTTGTTGTTGACTACATCGATACTCTTCTTCACGACTGGTTTCCTGATATTGGTGAGCTCCGAATGGCTCAGAGCCTTGATGGCCGTTATCTCATCACACGAGTCGTCCCATGCTCAAAATGTATCAACTTCCAGATAAAGAGAAACAAGAAAGACAAAAGAAAGGTGAGGATAAACATAAAGTATTGTGCCCTCTGGTATAGTAAGACTGTCTTTACTTATCACTGGAAGACAATTAATTTTCCAACAAAGCAAACACTTACATTTTATTTGGCTGTGCTTGTGTTTGTTACTGTTAGAATTTACTACCATGTCAGATACAAGTGAAATACCTTTGAGTATATCAAAAAACATCCTTGAGCATGTCGAAAAAAATACCTCTCAATCAATCAATCAATCTGTTCTCCTATCCTGTGGTTATAAAATCCTTTGATAACTGAATTACTGGGTGCCGAATCAATAACAATTCTAGCCTTTTTGAGAATTGCAGAGATCTTTAGTCAAAAGAGATAAAAACAATTATACATTGAGGCTTGCTTTTGTAGGCTGATTCGAACAGATTTTGTTTGTTATTGACAAATTGTGACAAATTGTCACTTTAATTGAAAAAGCAACTTTTTAAACCCAAGATGAAACTGGTTTTGTAAAAATACCTAGTCGCATTGAGTGCTATCTTGAGCCTTTGTTTGACATTCTTACTCAGCATAGCACAGAATTATTTTCACTTTTTAAACACATTTTTTTCTCTCTTTCTTTTTATAATCGAGTGAATTTCGAGTTGAACATGAACTGCCTTCTGGAGTACGTTTTCTTCTTGATAAGAGTTTTTCATTTTATTAAGTTTTTATTTTGTAGTGAACAGACTCTCCATTTATATCACAATATGTATATTCAATTCCTTATCCTAACTCTATGTTCCGTCAATGCAAACCAAATTTTATTCTTTTACATTTAAACTAAAAAGTTTTGTATTTGTAAACAGAAGAAGGCCATGTTAAATTCTTTGCTTTTTACCTCTATGAGTAAGAGTGTCTGTAAAGGTGGATAACTCTGTTGGAAAGCTGATGTTAATTCGTAAAAAAAAGAAGGTTTTAAAGAATCCTTGTTGTATATCAATATGTTTGACAGAAGCAAGGTGGTGATTGGAGCGTAGTAGAGGGTTCTCACGAGGACGTGGAGAGTGTACGCACCCTTAATGTGGATAGTTTTCGACGCCCAGGACGTGCCACAAGTCTCTCAAGATCAGACAATGTATTTGACGTGCAGAAAAAATCCAAGTAACTGAATATAAACTTCTTTCAAACTACATGTATATATTGTATATTAGAAGAATAACCCAAACACAAAAACACATTTGTGGGTAATTTCTCAATACAAAAAAGGCACTAATTAAGTGAGCCTGTGTCAGCGTTTCCCATAGACAAAGATTTGTCGCCTTTTCTTGTGTGAAAATTTGTGGTTGTTCTGCCGTGAAACTCTGTAGCTCTGTCGTTTAACCAGAGACCCGATTTCCAATCCAATTGTAGGCAAACAAAAATGTCTTTCTCTGCAATAAAAATACACTGTATATATTACGAGGAAAAGGGATCGAAACATAAGTTCTTGGTTCGATTGATTTCATATGTGACGATAAATTTATATGCTAAAAATGGATTAAAACCTTTTAATTGCTGCCTGAAGCAGTTTGCAGAGTGAACCAATTTTTTAAAATTAAAATATAACAAAATTTTACAGATTATCACATACATTTTCCTTTTTTAGACTTGTAGTCTATATATATGATTTCAAATGTAATCCCCCTATATTGATGCACCAATCGGTGATTACTAAACACTTGAGGAACCTTATTGTTTTAACATAGCAAGCACTTCATTTGTGGCTATTTTCTGTTAGAGTACATATAAGTGAAATACTCTTCTGTTAAAACACTGATCGCTGGTGTATCTGGCATTTGTGACATTGACCTCATTTTCACTGTCATCTTAATGGTTAGACTTAGTTTTAGTTTTGGGTTAAGTTAAAAGGATGGACATGTCAATCGGTTAGTGCCCGGTATCTAAGGGAGACATGATGTGGCTCTGGCAATCGCAGGGGTGTATTTTACAAGATTTTTCTCTCGGTTTTCCACCATAATTAGACAAGGAACAGTGTGAAGTGTCTAATCTGTCATCGTATAAATACAATTTCCTTGAGTACGACGTTAAACCCCAATCAAACAAACAAACGAACGAACCAATTGGTCAGTCTCTATTGGGATGTTACAGACAAACCAAACAAAAAGCAAATTAAATGTAACATTATTCATGTGTCAAGAAAATTAAAACGCTATTTCCCCGACAGGACCCCTGGAGCTGATATAGCGTACTGCAGGAGCTTGACGAAAGAGAGGGAGAATTTTGTCTATGCCTTTATGGTGGAGGAATGCATTTTGTCGGCCAAGTCTGGGAAATGTATTATATGTCCTACCCATGGGGCCATTTCACCCCTTCTGATCCTCGGCCCATCCCAGGAAGTCGACAAGTTCCATCTGGCACCTGACCTGGTATGTCTAGTTATATGCTAATAATTCATTTGCAAAGTTAGCTCCCTTTGGCAAAGAGCAGTATGTGACAAGCATACACCTAGCTAGAGACACATCCACTTGTCATCTGGATAACCCAGATTTCTAAAAATGTTTAAAATGACTGGAAGAAATTCTGAATTTTTCCATGGTAAGGATTGGAGAATTGAAAATTTAGATGGGCAAAGTTTCTCAGAATAGGGATTTGTGACATGAAGATTTCTAATCCTAGCTATTAAAGACACTGGTAACAAGCAACATAATGATGTCTGCTCTTAGCAATGAAGTAACATTAAGTTTCCAATAGAGCAAAATCACTTCACATTATGTTGTTGTGATAGTGAAGCTAATAAATGTTGGGGTTCATCACCATCATTTAAATGAAATATCCCCAAGCAGGGTGAAGTTAAGAAATGGGAATTTATGTTTAACCACTACTAAAAGCTGATAGACCAATTATCTCTCACCGACACATTAAGTACAAGCCAATCATTTCATTGTATCTAGGTCATGTGATACAAATATGGCAGACCTTAAACCAGATGCATTGTGATGTTGAAAATAGTTTGTCCTGCAGGCCAACACAATGAGGGATTCTTGGGAATTTAACAGTGCAGTCTCAATTTTTCTTGGAAATGTCCTTTAAATTCATTCATATTTTAATTGTCTTTATTTTAGTTTGGTCTTTATGTATTCAACCATTAATATTCGCATTCTATGAAAGGTACGGAATGAACTTGTTTATGAACTGAGGAAATGTCCTTTAAATTCATTGATATTTTAATTGTCTTTATTTTAGTTTGGTCTTTATGTATTCAACCATTAATATTAGCATTCTATGAAAGGTACGGAATAAATTATCCCATGTTTTAAGCCTATCATGATGCAAATTGAATTTCAGGTGTTTGCCGATTTACCTGAACAGTTGTTGATCAGAGAAGAACAGGTGGATGTTGGGAAATATCTGGGTCACGGAGCTTTTGGTTTCGTTTTTGCTGGAATATTGGTATGTTTGCCTGCTTTGTGGGTTCTCCAGCAACTCAAGGATGATTTGTCATTATTGAAATGTGTTTACTGTAGAATAAAAATGAGGAGTTTATTTCACTTTTTTTACAAGGTAATTTCCTTTTCAATGTTAAAACCTCTAAAATGGTGAAAATACATACGGCTTAATTATATAGAAATTTGATGCAACATCTGTTCAATTTTAAAAACTTTAAAATGGTGAAAATGCAACGCTCACTTATATGGAAATTTGATGCCACATCCCAGTACCAATTGTCTAGTCATTTATGTTGTAGAACAAGGGCGAGGAGAATGAAGTAGAAGTTGCCATGAAGATGTTGGAACCGTTTGATCCTGGCGTCATCCTGGAAGAAGAACACAGCAGGAGGTTAGAGGTAGATATTCAGAAATTGGTAAAAGTGGAAAGTTAAATGTTATTTTGACAGTTTGAGTGTTAAACAAACAAAGTTTTTCTGGATAATTAATTGTCTGACTTCCAGTTATAATCACAACAGCTCATTTAACTAAAAAGTTATGTTGTTTTCAGGTTTTGAGTTTATTTTATATTCTGTTGCCTTCAAATTAAATTGAGAATGATAGGAATTAACACAGTGACTGATTCATGTACATGACCTTCAACTTCAATTTTTAAGTCAATGAAATAAAAGCTGGTACTGAAATCCCTTAATATATATATGAACTTGTTAACTATAAATTTAAGAAATATTGTTTCCCTATTTTGGAAAAAAGCGATGTCTCATGTCACAGTTTTAGTCGATAAGATGCAAGAGAATATATTTGGTACCTAAATCACCTTAAAATTCGTCCATAAATTGCTACTTTGGCAGCTATTTTAAAGGCTTGGAAATTGTGTCTGAGATTCAGACGATTGATTTCCCAGTTAGAAAGCATCAAGATTTCTCAGAAAACATAAATTTGTCTGTTTACATGCTGTAATATTGTCACAACTAGCAAAAATGTAAGCACTGTTGATAAACGAAATTTTAGGGGATTTACAGCAGTATACAGGGGATTTATCTCTGGATCCCAAACATTTGAAAAGAAAATCAGTCCCTACCATGCCATTGATGTGGAAATATTCCTAGGGGAATTAAAATCAGATAAAAATAGCTCCCCGTCCTTTATTTGTTGCTAATAATAAATATTATGATCAGACACAAAGGATGAACAAATGATGTGGATTGGTTCACAAAATTGTCAATCACAGAACTGCTTCCCAAACCTGTTTTGTAAATGAGGAATATTTCTGCTGATGAGTCAGAGTTCACAGATAACTTGTCCTTACTATTTTTATCATGGCTTGTCTTAGATCCCAGTATCAAGCATATTCTATTTTGAGCCTACATCACATCGTGCAACATTGTGCAACAAAATAAGTTTTAATAATTTTTGTGTCTTTTAGAAAATGAAGATTAACAGTATTTTTGTTATTTTTGGGATAACACTTTCTTAGTTTGACCCGATTACAGTTGGCTGAGTGATCTAGGTGGCCTGCATTTACTGCTGGCGTTTCAGTGCCTAACTTTGAGGGTCATGGGTTCAATTCCCGAATGGGTTTCAACCTGCAAAATTTTCTGAACTGGAATCAGTTCAAACTAAGAAAGTGTTATCCCAAAAACCAGGTTTTCTCTCAGTTTTCCACCTTAAATAAGCCAGGAACAGTGTGAAATGGACAATACGTCGTCATATAAATAAAATACCTTTGAGTAAGGTGTTACACCTCAATCAAACAAACAAACAAACAAACTTAATTGGTGGTCAGCATACTCAGGTTTGACCGTAGCAATCATTCACTTTGTCCACACCAATGGTTTTATTAAACATATTTAGGTCTGATTTTTTGTTGTAAATATTTACAGTATTTTCTCAGTTTGAACAGATTCTAGTTCAGAAAATCTTGCACCTAGACCACTCAGGCCAGGTGAGTGCCTGATGGCCTGATACCTCATGACCACTCAGGCCAGGTGAGTGCCTGATGGCCTGATACCTCATGACCACTCAGGCCAGGTGAGTGGTCAAGGTGGCCGGCATTTACTGCTGGCAATTTAGTGCTTAACTCTGAGGGTCTTGGGTTCGATTAATGGACAGGTTTCAACCTGCAAAATTTTCTGAACTAGAATCTGTTAAAACTAAGAATGTGTTATCCCAAAATAATAAAAATACTGATACTATTGTACCTAATTTTAGAACCAGAAGCGTAGATGGCAGGAAGATCCTATGCATCAGTGTACAGAAGCTTACCTCATGGCAAGACAAGAACTGGGTATCCTTCAAGTAACACAACACGAACACATCATACCATTTATGGGCATAGCTTTGAGTCCATTAAGCTTGATATTAGAATTAGCACCAATGGGAGCTCTGGATAAACTGTTAAGGGACAGACACCAAGCTCAGAAACGACTCCCAGTGTATGTGGTCACACACACAGCATGGCAGGTTGGTTATGTATTCTTTTGTTTGCATTCAAGGGATTGAGTCCGTCTGTCGACCATTAGGTATATGAGTGAGTCACACAATGTGGCTCCGGCAAATCACAAGGGTGGTTTTAATGAGGTTTCCTCTCAGTTTTCCGCTGTAATTAGACAAGGAACCTTGTGAAGTGGACAATCCGTCGTAACATACACATGTAAATGAAATCGCCTTAAGAACAATGTTAAACCCGAATCAAACCCCAATACTGAACTTTCTGGCACATATTATATGTCAAGCAAGACTTGAAATCGTCCATTAGCCGTGTTAAAAATTCGGAAATACGGTTTAAGTATCTGTTGCTAACCCGCCAGCAGAAGGGTCTGTAATTTCTACTTTTTAGGTATGTTTACCTAATAAAAGGATGCATAATTAATTTGATTGAGATATTTACCTGTATTAAGCCAGTACATGTAAGTCTACTTAATTGAAGATTTGACCCCTACTTCAAATCTCGAAATTGGGCATTAGTGGGATGTTCCAACTCTGTATCTAACATGAGCATTGCTTTTAACCCCAATCAAACAAACTGATTGATTTTTTCAGTGATTCTTTTTACTTATTTAATTTTTTATTCTGTTTTCTGTTCTTAACAGGTGTCCAGTGCTTTAAGGTATCTTCATGTACAGAAGATAATCTACAGGGATTTAAAATCAGAAAATGCTCTTGTATTCTCTTTCCCCACGGACGAGGCCCCTGATCTTCCTGTAGATGTCAAACTGTCGGATTACGGCATAAGCAGATCTATATTGTCATCAGGGGCCAAGGGATTCGGGGGCACGCCACCATTCATAGCACCTGAGGTTATCCAACAAGGAGGCAAAACTACGTACACTGAAAAGGTTTGCAGGTTTCTCTTTATAGCAGGTTGCAAGGGTGTGGCCGTGGTTAAATGGTTAGGGCCTGTGGCTGTGGCTTAGTGGTTAGAGAGTTCGCTTACTAATCTTACTTCGATGTACCGTTCAAGGGATCGAGTCTGCCTGTCGACCATCAGGTATATGAGTGAGTCACATGATGTGGCTCCAGCAATCCCTGGGGTGGTTCTTACAAGGTTTCCTCTCGGTTTTCCACCATAATTAGAAAAGAAACAGTGTGAAGTGGACAATCCGTCATCATATCAGTGAAATACCCTTGAATACGACGTTAAACCCCAATCGAACAAACAAACATTTAATGGTTAGCCTGTCTGTCTACTGATCCTTCTTCCATGTACTACGGACTTTAGCTGGTCTGTCAACCATCAAGTGTATAAATGTGGCTCCAGCAATTGTGGGCATGGTTTTTTGACGAGGTTTCCTCCTGCTTTTCCACTTTATTCAAACAAGGAACAGTGTGAAGTGGGCAATCCGTCATCATATCAGTAAAATATGACATTTAAAACCAATCAAGCAAACAAACCTTTAAATTTTATTTTAATGAGCAATTTTCTTTGTGTATTTACCAGGTTGATTGTTTCTCATTTGGTATGTTCCTCTATGAACTGTTGACCTGCCATCTCCCATTCAGAGACCACCCTATGATCATCAACCTTAACTTACACATTCTACAAGGCGGGAGACCCAGTATTTCACCAGAGGTACAGCTTATTCCAATTTCAATTCCATCAGGCCCTCTGGCTAAGGGCAGTCTGTTAAGAGAAGAGCAATGCTGTCTTTACTCACTACAGGAGGAAGATTAACTTTCTAAAATTATGAAAACACCTCACATTTTGGTTGTGCTTAGGGGGTGGGGGGGTACTTCCTGTTGCTCTGGTGCACTGAGAACCTATTGGTCAACACAATGCCAACTTGTACCTTGAGTATGAGGTTGCGGGGGGGTTTCTTCGGGCTTGCACAACCCTAAGTATCTTGTAAAGCCCAAATCAAACAAGCAAATAAATGAAAATGCCAAACTATGTAAATAAGTCAGATTGAAACCAGGTCTCAATCTATAGTTCCCTGGTGATTGTCTTTAGATCTGACAGATAAAATTATACCAGGGCGTCGGTGATCACAAAACCACTGAACAAAAGTTTACAATGATAGGATGAGGTTAGTTTCTTCGTTGACAGTTCCATATTATTTTGACAATTAAGATTATGACATTTGGTGAATTAGTCTGTGTCAGACAATATTGAATATTGTTTGTGTAGAATTTTGCCTATTTGTGGACATGTGAGTGAGTCACATGATGTGGCTCTGGCTATCGCGAGGGTGGTATTTACAAGGTTTCCTCTTGGTTTTTCACCATATTTAAGCATGGAACGGTCTGAAATGGACAATGCATCGTCATACAAGTCACAATCCTTGATTACAACGTTAAACATCACTTATACAAACCATAATTATGATAACATGAAATAAACTGTTTGTTTAGGTATATTTAAAAATGATTTCAAAACTTCCTAATGCCTCATATCACTTTGTACAAAAGTGATGTCTTTGGTTCCCTTTTATGAGATTTAGTCTTGGTTTTCCATCTTATAAAGTGAGAAATGGACAATCTGTTGTCATATTAGTGAAATACTCTAAGAGTATGACGTTAAACCCCAATCAAACAAATGAACGAATGGCCTATCCATGGTACCTCTGTTCAGATGTCATATTGAACTCATTTTTTAAATGTCATCTGCCTCTTGCAGGCCTGTGCTGTAATCTTTTCCGGCATAACCTTAAAATCAGTCCTCTAAAACTTTGTGAGGAAACCTCACATTTGCATTTTCCCCTGGTTTGCTGATTTTTTAAATACATAAATGTGTCTTTGTGTAAAATGAAGCCAAATCTCTTTAAAATACCATCTTCATTGATTATCGGATGACAATATTTGTCAAAATCAATAGCAAAATGAAAATTTAGATGAAGACTGCAAACAATTTGGGAAACCTATAAATCGGTCCTCCTAAATAAACCATGGGGAGACCCCGTTCTGTCTGTTCTCACCCACAGCACTGGCCTGCTCTTGGCAGTAAGTACTGGAGGAACATCAATTTTCCAACACAGTAAAACATTTCACATTTTATGGTTTGAGTAGAATCACTATATATATAAATGAAATGCCTTAAGCACAGCTTTAAACACCCATTAATCCATTCAATTTATTTTGACAGACCACTAGGTACCCAAGTTACATGTTAGACTTAATGTCAGAATGCTGGGCCCATGAGGCGAAGAACCGACCTAGTTCAGATGAAATCCTAGAGATTGTAAGCTCCCCGGAGTTCAGTCACATGATGGATGCCATAAGTCTGGACGGCAATATCTCAGTCGGTGCAGCTTGTGTCCTCCATGTTCCTGCCAGACACAACGCCGAAGAATATATAGGTAAAACTTTTGATCAACATTTGATTTGTTTATCAGCTAATTGTAGAAGTCATTATTCCAGTGGCCTGTGCTATGGAAATTTATTCCCATGTGTTTGTTTGTTGCCAAGGGTGTTAGAGATTGTTTTCTTCAGCCATTGTGCTGCGTGCCATCATATGAGTGAAATTAAGTAAATCATTAACTGTCAATCAAACAAACAAACAATCCCAGTTTTCCACCAGTTACAAGCAAGTCGTCCTATAATTGACATGTACCCTTGAGTCTGACCTTAAACACCAAACAAACAGACCAGTGGAGCAGGTCTTGTGTGACATGTACCGGTACTAGCAAACAAACAGACCAGTGGAGCAGGTCTTGTGTGACATGTACCGGTACTAGCAATCGAACAATAACATGTTGTAATGTTTCAGCTGACAGTATGGCACAGAGCAGTGTGGGTTTAGAGGGTAGTTATGGCGGAGTGAAGAGAGGAGACAGCTACAGCCAGGTCTGGTTGATGACCAGAGCCAAACAGAATGTTAACATTGGAGACAACCATTTAGAGGTGTTCACATATCAACAGAACAAGTGTGAAGAGAGCCAGGTGAGTAGTCTAAGTATTTGATCCTAATATCTCCCCCTCCCAGGCTTAGTAATATAATGTGAGCCTTTCTACAGTACAGAGCAGAAATTACCCACCGATAAATGCAAGTATGATGTAGATGTAATTGCGCTAGTTTTTCAAGCCAACAAGCCTATTTATAGGAGCCGAATTCCATTCTAAAGTCATGTACTTTCTTGACCATGTATATGGTAATTACATTCTCTGTAGATGTCTATCGGTTACCCATAACCACTCGAGATTAAGATCTATTTAGAAACTTGTCTCTGGGAGTTTATCTAGGACATGAGATGATTGATCGGTTTTTATTTAACAACACCCCTGTGTCAGTGTGATAACTTTTAAGAAATGTATGTTTTTCAGGTGATTGAGGTGTGCTGTGTTATGACCTCTATGAGTGTTGTCAATGGGGTAGTCTGGTGTGCTGATAACAAAGGAAACGTCCACATTTACTGGTAAGATTTTGTTATGTTTTATTTACAAAACCGAAATAACAACATTTTCAGTCTAAGCTAGAGACCCGTCCACCCGTAGTCTGAGATGGGCAGATTTCTAAAAATTGTTGAAATGATAGGTAGAAATTCTGAGTTTTAACAAGGGAAATTTAGGAATATTGAAAATTTGGACTGGCAACACTTCTCAGAATAGGGATTTCTGATCGAGGTCCAATCCTAGTTAAGACATTGATTTCCAGTATTTTGGTGATAGCAGCTTCTTAATAGTTGGCACAGATTCCAGTTCAGTTTATTTTGATGGCTATGCTCCTTATGGTCATCAACCCAGCAACCAGCAGTAAATGCTGAATAGACCAATCAGTCTTCTGTAGGTAGCTTCATTTGGCGGACCGATGTGATTGCAGGGAGCTTTCTGTTGCGCTGGTGCTGTTGCACTGTGCGAAGGGGCTATGCAAAGCTGATCTGTTATGGCATCAGTGTTTTGCATGTTGTGAATGCACTGCCTGTACCTGTAGTCTGTGTCTACTGGGGTGGTTCCCTTTCCTCATTTGATCTGTCATATGAGTGAAATTACCATCAGGGGCCAGTTGCTCGAAAGACAATTAGCAGCTAACACCAGATTAAATTGCTAGTACCGGGTTAGAGATAGACCTTCAACATGCATGACATCATCTAATATTGGATAAAATTTAATAGCGCTTCAAGCAACTGTCCCCAGTAATGTGTAAAACCCCAATCAAATGAGCAAACACAGACCCATCTGTATATGTTTACAGGGACGTGATGTAGTAGTTTCAAAGGTAGCCCATTTAGGTTCTACTCTGATAACCATAATTGGGTTATGTAAAATTTATTTTGGCCGACCTTTTTATACTGTCACATAAAAAGTTGACTTGATAAACAATACATGTTAAGTAATGGGACAATAATTACAATTGAAATCTGTCAACTGAAAATAGGGAGTTTTATATTTTTCATAAGCTCTTAAGCAATAGAAACAGGTTATTTGTTTCAATTAGCTATTTTTTTTTAAGGGTGAGGTGACCAAAGAATATGGTTTAGCGACTGGTGCACCAATCTGTTTATCCATTCGCCAAAACCTCCCATCCTCATTCTTGTTGAATTGGTAGGAACTGTTTGTGTTGTTCGTATGAGCTTTGAGCAGAGCTTTCAGTATTAATTTGTCAGCTTTGTCTGATTATGCCATATTTCTGTCCAGTCATTCACTTATTTCACACGGTACATGTCTTAATAACACACCATGATATTTATTCTGTGTTATTGTTGTAAAGCTGTTTCCATTGATGCTGTGGGTAGTTTCCTTATCTCATTGGTTGGGCATGCTGTCGTGTGAGTGAAATAATGCCACAGCATACCATCCCAGTTTTATATACCAATTAAACACAGAATTGATTTATTTAATTTAAATTAAAAAAATCATATACTTATGTTTTAATTGACACTGAATTTATTTGAAAATGAAACATTTTTCTATTTCCAGTCCGGAAACTTTGGAAAGGATCTATCAGTTTGCATTGCCTACCTGGAAAGAACAGTGTGTGGTAGTGGCCATTTTACACACTGCTTCGTGTGGAGAAGTCATAATGGCTTTATCTAATGGCCATTTATTGGTGTATCCAGATCAACCTCCTTTCAACATGACACAACCTCTGCCACATAAGGAAGACATTTTCTGCAATGGTCGACGGATATTCTGTGCCACTCTAGTAGAATCTCAAATTGGGTACTTTTATTTTGTGATATAGCATATACATATTCTTTTGAACTTTTTTTTTGCTGCATGAGTTTGCCCGTGACCGTGGCTTAGTGGATAGCATGTGCGCTTGCTAATCCTGCTTTGGTGTACCGTTCATGGGATCTAGCCTGTCTGTCGACCATCAGGTATATGAGTGAGTCACAAGATGTGGCTGTGGCAATCGCAGGGGTGATATATTGCTGATACTCCATCAATGCACTGCTCATGGGTTCACATCCATCTGTCGTCCTCAGATATATGAGCGAGTCAGAGGTTTTTTTATGAGCTTTACTCTTGGCTTTCCAGCATATATAAGTAAAGGCCTGTTAGAAGTGGACAATCCATCATATAAGTGAAATACCATTGAGTATGACGTGAAACCCCAATCTAACAAAAAAGCATCTACTATTGTTAATGATCTAATGGTAAAACCTCTCACTAGGGGTAATACTTTCCGAGCATGTCTTTATTTAGCACATTTTTCCAAGAAAGAAAAACGTCTCACATGCTATAGTTGTGTTTGTTGACTGGAGCTGAGTGAAATATCCTTGAGGATGGCATTAAACACCAATCAATGAATGCAGTGAAGAAGGCTTATCAGACACACACCCCTGACATATGAGTGAAGTTACCCTAAATACGGCATTATCAATGTATTGTATCACTTACAAATACTGCTACCTATTATTACATTAACCCTCTAGTGCCCAGAGTGACATATATGGCACATGTTGTTTTGCCTACTCCAAGGGAGCTAAATGATCATTGA
>JAQQZZ010129694.1:0-13886 GCA_030265115.1 Mopalia vespertina | reverse complement strand
AGCGGATATCACTACATGTAGACATTCAAAATGGCACTAGGTTTATGACCAAGCGGGCTGTATGTAAGGCATGGAGGCAAGCCCGCTTCTGGTTTTAATCAAATGACCGAGACGTAGATACTAACCAAGGGGCAGCTAACTCCCTTTGAACGATGATGATACTAAGACCACAACCCAAGGCACATGTGGTGTTAATTTCACATTAAAATACCTTATGGATATGCTTTTATATCCAGTTTGCTATTCAGCTTGCGATTTCGATTTTCTATATTATCCATATAAAAATATTTTATGGTTTGTTATTGTTTATATTTTGAATTACATATATGTTGGGGGCACACACATATTTTAATTGATTAGGGTATATATGGGCCTTAACCCGACCCTGCTCGTATATTGCAGATATATTCATGGGTAGAAGATATATTTCGTATATAGATTTTAATGTTTGTGTCTCAAATATAATGGAGATAATTTAAGTTTTGTATACTCACATATAGCATATGGATATTTTAGACTTCTTGTACTCGCATAGCATACAGTAACTTTAAGCTTTTTACACTCACATTACATATATTAAATTATAGAAATTTGTTTCTTTGGCGTCAGTGGATGTATTTAGCTAATGCAGTATACTCAATAATTCATGGTAGTTTCCTGTCAGCATTGCTTCCTGGTAAACAATGATAAAACAAATGAAGGCGGATAACGAGAAGAGGATAAATCATGTCACAAGAAGCCATTAATGTTTTATATAGCTTCCTCTATTTTGTACTGTGTAACGCATATCGTTGAAATCCATGCCATAAATTAATTTATATTTCCGTACCACAAGACACAAATGAAAACCAGGATATATGAGCCCATTTTCTGGTCTCTTTCGCTGCCAACTATTCTTTCACAGACAAAAATACAATTATTCCGAACTCACCATTGGACAACACCCCTTAATAAGTTGAAAAATATATATAACCTAGGCGTCGCTAGGCTAAAAATGGAGAGAAAAAAATCGTATCCTCTTAATTTAAGGTTAAAGTTCAAAGTTTGACAGCTGGAAAATAGTATTTAGACGTTTACAGGAACCTCAGGAATGAATCTTTTGAAAAGCTTAATCATGACATCACAGTCGTGTTTTCCCCAGTAATAACCGTTAAGATATCCTCGGCCACACGTTTCCAACTGAGAACCGCAGAGTACGAACAATTTCTACAACGGACTTTTTTGTCGTTGGCATAACCTCCAAATGGAACAATAAAATACAGCTGTGTATCTGGTGAAAAAAATAATCCCAACACTATGGTGGTAAAGACATATTTAGCCCATATATTTTACAAGAAATTAACACAGTATTTAAATGGATATGTTACTATCTTCATTGGTAATACTTAGATATATTCAATCTAGTATTACAATAAGTTCATCAAAGTTATACCTTAAATGAATATCTACATCATACCAACTTTATTAGCAAACCTGTTGTGGTCTATATGACAGAACATAGATTGCAATCTTTATCTCGACGATACCTTCATCATGCCAGCAAGGTCCGCGGGCGTAGCTTGGTGAGGGGTCTGCCTACTAATCCGACTTCAATGCACCGTCCACTGGTTCGAGTCCGCCTGTCGACCATCAGGTATATGAGTAAGTTACACGATGTGCCTCGGCAATCGGTGGGGCGGTTTTGCACTGTATTTAAGCAAAGAACAGTATGAAGTGGGCGATCCGTCGTCATATAAGTGGAATACCCGTGCGTAAAGCGTTAAACCCCAATCAAACAAACTATCATCATGCTAGGAAAATATGGAGTTTTCATGAGTCAACCTTTTCCAAAAAGTATATTAAAACAGTACTACTCCTTACACACACATTTCATCTTTATACCGTATCCACACTTTATACCGTGTTGGCACATTCATTTGAATTCTGGCCACCGCCTAGCACTGCGCTCATTATAAAGTTATACTCAGTCTCTTTCTGTAATTCTGTGCATTCCCCAAGCCAACAACAGGAAGTCGTGATGTACTTGGAATACATGTAGCCTCGAATGCAACATTAATCTATAATCCATCTATAAACAAAAGAACTCATACAATAACATTTGCTGGCCTGTTCAATCTATTGGATGGGAGAATAACCAGTGTAACTGTCAATTGTATTGGTTAATCTACAGTGTTAATATAGTCTAGAAGTAATTCGAAGGAATCTGGTCGATTTGAGACAATTATAAGGAATTGAGATATTTCGTAACTGAGGAAATTAGTCTGGTACACTGTTCATATCTGTTAACTGATCTCCACAGCTAACAAATGTAAGCTTCAAGAATGTTAAGCGTTACAGAAGACATGCGCGTCTTCTTCTTCTTTTAAGGGAGTGTGAAAGGAAATGGTGCTAAGCATTTTAACTGAAAATATCATGTGAACATGTACTCCTGTAGTCCGGTATTTAAAACTTGTTTACAAACTAATTGTGAGTAACTGGCTTTAAACAGTAATGTTTCTAGAATGGCGTGCTCGCTTTCGGACCAGGCCGCCATGTTGATGAATTTATTTAGCGTTTCCAATCCTCTGAGACCGACGTTAACATCCATCCCTGTTCAATATAAACAAAGACAAATCGTTAACAGTATTTTTCGTTATTTTGGGATAACACTTGCTTAGTTTGAACAGATTTTAGTTGCAGGTTATCAAGCGTCCGGGAATCGAACACACGACCCTCAGAGTCAGCCACAGAATCGCCAGGAGTAAATGCCGACCACCTAGACCACTCCGCAGCCCGCTTTCTACCCGGCCTTGACAAATCATTAACTACGACAATCGTAAGATCTAGTATAACGCTGCACAAAATGGTCACCTGTATCAATCTACCTATGAGAAAATCAATCAACAATAACAATTTTAAAAAAAGCAGCGAAATAGGTCTGTTTCTTGGATTGGAATTTAACGCCGTACTTAAGTTTATTTCACTTATATGATGGCGTGCCAGCTCACTGGGTGAAGGACACGCCAAAAACAAGACAATCACAGGAAGCAATACAATGACATCACAAACAGATATGCTTAGTGTTGCCCTTTAGCTCCGAGAGCACCCGGGCAACAGGGACCTCCCAACCCTTCGTCCATTGAAATAGAAATACATATGAAACGTAATAGACGCACAAAAAGGCCACGCTCACAGAATGCACTGATATGTTTTTGTAGTACGGTATTTTGGGCTAGAACACAAATCAATTAGTACGTTCGATGTGTTGATATGGTATTATACTTTACCTGACAATAATTCAATCGAGCAATAACTTTTGGAAGTATTACGACAAATTTGACAGTTTTCAAAAAACTTTAAATCTATTTAATGGATCATAAAATCCTCTACTTGTTCTGGTAGCATGTGCGGAAAGTAGGATCCTTAACGGATTGTACATTCACTGTACAAAACCTTCCCGGACCATACAAAAGGTTATGGGAAATAAAAAACTCCTAGGATCACGGAACAGATTAAGGTAAGGTAAGGTAAGGTAAGGTAAGGTATGGGAAAACCTTCCCGGAAAATGCAACACAGATTATTGGAAGTGAAAATCGTCCCAGAACATGCATAAGGTTAAGAGTTGCAAAAAACTTCCCGAGACATACAAATGGTTAAGACTAACGAAAACCTATGGGAACAAATTTAGCAGACCGGTCGGGTTTCCTGTAACCACTTTGGAATATGCCAAACTTTATGGATGGTTAACACCTTACTAAACCATATAAACCATTTGGGATTGTCACAATCTTTAAAGCATTAAGAAGTATAATAATTAACATACCTGTGTGTAAATTAAAGCTCATCGCTGAATCCCCTTCAGCTAATACAAACATATCACAGTCTTCATAATAAGCCACCGTCTCCTCTCTCTGACATAACTTGATTTCAAACAGACGCGGACTAAATTTCATACACTTTAGAGCGATGGAGTCGGAGAGGTTGGATTCCTCAGATGACTTATAGGTGTTGAAACATTTCAGAAATATATTCCTCATCATCTGAAATAAAAGAAACATAATTATAAAATGAATTCCATTCCACATCGTATTCCATTTACACGATGTGAAAATATTGTAGGGTAGCCGAGAGTAGTTTATAGCACTGTTTGAAGTCCAAAGGCTGACGCAACACCTCCTGAATTACATTTGCATCAGTGTACTCGGCCCTCTGTCTGTAGCCATATCTCAGGCCTGCAACCAGTGGCAAAACCATCCGACACGTTTCACAAGACGCAACACGTTTCTTCTGGGACGAAGCAATGCGGTCCAATGAAATGTTTGTGGAAATGAGGAGAAGGAGGGACTGAGAGGAGAGCAAATATTGAGACAGTAATAATAAAACACATACGAAACGTCTTCATGCACTAAATTTAAATGAGCATATTGTCAAATAAAGCAATTTTTCTCTTTAAAGTATTCATAATTACGAAGAATTTAATTCGTTTTAGCTTCATGTGACATTCTAGTTTCATGATTAAGTTTAATATGCCAAAGTGTAAAAACACTATAAGCAGATAACATATTTTATGTTATAAAGCAAACGATCCAAGAAAGAAAATATATTATTACCTTGTTTAAAATATAAAACATAGGTTCGAAAATATGAAGGCTTTGTTTTAATTACCAAATAACTTTGATGGTATATTATATGAAATCTGAGAACTTACAGATCGATCCAAAATTATCCTGAGAGCTTTCACCAGGCTACTGTCACACTTTGGAATACACAATGTTAAATATCGAGTCCGAGGACTGCCAAATATTTTCAGATGGAAGCCTCGCTGACCGTTCGGCTCAAGTGTTTCCATGCCATAAGCTGTCATGTCAAAGTTCAGGTCATGGACTCTTTTCTCCGGCGCAGGGATTTGTTGCTGGTCAGATCTCTCAACCGTGGCTACAGCTCCATACGCCTGGCAGGAATGTTGTTTGAAGGCATCGCTAAGTCCTAGAATACTCGCCGCTACACCGTTGGTTCCATCACAGATAATAGCTAGTAGTCTCCCTTTGGATAAATCAGGGTTACTTAAGCTTTGTCTAGTAAACTGTTAACAAAAATATGGGAAAGCTTTGTTTACTCAATCGAAAAAACTCATGTCAATTTAAATTGGTCTCACGTACATTGCAGAAGTTACATGTTGGTTTTGTTTTAAGTTCCTAGAGAAGACTAACACCGACCAAGTTATCAAAGGTAGAAGGTCCTCTTACCAGCATAACAACAAAATCCTTTTACACTTACGGAAACAGTTGCCTTGTAGGCACGACCGTGAACTGTTTGATTTTTTGTACAAATTTGGAAAATATTAAAAGTGCTGGACATTTTATTTACCAAATCTCCGATTAATCAAATCCAGCAGATCTCTATTCTATGTCATTTACTAAATAAAAATATTTAATAACATTAAAATTATCTGCCTGATGGATGTTATGTTTATAATTCAATTCATAACAGTAAACCAATGAATTCTTATTATGATTTATTCTGTAAATGTGATGTTACCTCGTTATAAGTTATTATCTTTGATATAATATTACTATAGTGTATTACAAAACAATAACCCAAAGCTCTTGAAAGGAATTATTTGGGATGTTGTGTGATGAATTTTAACTATAAAAACTCGGCTGACAAAACAATTAACATAATCGTAAACACCTAATAGTCAGCAGAGTTGGAGCTTATTTACACAATCAAATTAACAACAATTGATTTTCTATGTTTGTTTGATTGGGGTTTAACTTAAGGTTATTTCACTTAAATGATGACGCGTTGTCTTCTCACTCTTTCTTACTGAAACTCGTTGGGAAACCGGGAAGAAACCTCGTAAAAAGCACCCACGCTATTGCTAAAGTCATCTCGTGGGGTTACCTGAGGTCGACAAGGCGGCTCAAACCTGTGAGTGTTACACCGGCGGGGAATCAGTAGGCAGACACGCTGACCACTGAGCTAAGCCCGCGGTCCCACAAGGTGGGATTACGACAAGCAAGACGATCACGTTGAGGCATGTGTATTAAACCCAAGATAAACGGTATTAGAAGTATGGACTATAAAGTTCCATCGACATACAAACGTTTGGTAATTCTAAAATCTTAGTCTACAATGAACGGCATTATAAATCTCCATGGAGAGGCCTTACGCCACGAACCATTAAATACATTCATATGGACATTACCGATACAAGGTGTATGCTTGTTTATTGAGCTCTTGTCTGCGTGGAAACTGATCCATACCGCATAAACACACATCTAAACCAGCTTCGTTCAGTTCAACACGACAATAAAGTAGCATCTATGCAGCTTTGAGATGGGCTAAATGTTTTTATCTAACTAAGAAAGAATAAGATATTACTTTAATATCAAAGAGCATGCACAAGAGCGTTTGTCTAGAAGAAGAAAAGCAAACAAAGTGAGCCTAAGTAGAAAGGTCCTTGTCAAAAAATAATGCTCTTTGTGTGCGGAAGGCTTTGGGTTTATTGTTAGGTTGCTTTGTTAAACAGACTCCTCATTCCATATAGGTGGCATATGAGCCTTTGAAATATTTACTATTATACTCGATTGTACTTTAACCAATTATAGTGAAATATTATTGGAGAATACTTATTGAAAAAATAAAGGCTTTTTTACAGTGAAGTTTGGCTACCTTAATTATGGTTCAAGGGAAAGGTCAAATAGACATTCCAAGAGACGCTGAACAATATTATTGTAATCACACTCCATTGTGGAATATTGTTTTACGATTTATATCAGACAAAGACCCATCTCCATCTCCACATTTTCTGTGCTAATTTAAACAAACTCGCTAACTAGGAACAGCATAGCACTAGTTAAAACCGTAGGGCAAAATATCATAACGCAGTTCAAACCGCGTGAGGACAATTGAAGCAACCGTTATGTTGAGTGAAAAGACTTGCGTTCATATGCAAAGTGATAATGGAAACGAAAACCATTCAAACGGTATAAAAAAAAAATCTAAAAAAAAAGAAGTGCTATTCAATGAAAGTTAAAACTTCGACAGGTTTTGATATTATACGGAAAGGGTGCTACTGGTTGAAATTATCGCTCGATATATAATATTGGATATAAATAAACCAACAATATGTTCACGCCACAGCATAGCTGAAATACTGCTAAATGTGGCTTAATACACTAATGAATCAGGCAGCAACTGCAGGGTATGCCAAGCCATTTGTCACTAACTCGCTGAATGCTCCAAAAGTCCAAAACAAAATCAAAATTTTAAGGATAAAAACTGAGCAGAAATGCCGTCTTGTACATCAACAGCACGGTCATTGACCATTAGCTCACATGGTCACAGCCACCACGAAACATCATATCGAGGGCTTAAAACCAGCTCCGTTTAACTTAGATTCAGTTGAAATTTGAACAAGGACATAAACAAATAGGCTTATCTGTTTGCAATCTAAAGCAAATTATATATAGATAGATAAAAGCTCAAACTGGAACTTAATTTATGGAATACCAGTAAATAAATTATTTTAAAATTACGCAATCAACAAATTTTACTAATTACTTATGATGTGCAAATAGAAATACTCACTAGAATAAAATGTACTTGGTTTACGACGTTTCTCAAGTATATTTGTCCGTTATAGAAACATTGTGTTGCATTGTATACAGCCAAGTATATATAGCAGGAAAAGAGAAAACAACAACAGATAATGAATTGAACAATTCTTAAAACAGCTCGTGTTACTGTCTGACACAGTATCTGCTGCAGAATGTCTTCCACCAATGATGTGTCTCTAAGAAAAACAAAAAGCGATAATACGACAAAGTTTCAACTTGGAGAAGCTTACCTTCGAATTAAGTCTGATATCTTTGGGAACTTCCAGTTGACCTAAAAGACTCAGTAAATATTCCTGGTAAACACCAACTCTTGTGAAGAAACTTCCGTGTTGCCAACATCCTTCTAGATTATCAAAATCCACACCAAAACGTCTCAAAAACGAGACGCTCCTGTGGTCGAAGACTACTTGATTTGGACGATTCACCAGAGCATAACGACAGCTCTCTTCATACAATATCAGCTTGGATACGGTGCCACTTCGACCCGCAATAAGGGCCGCGGTGAGTCCAATCGGTCCGGCCCCAACCACGAGGATGGTAACTCGGGCACATCGACGCCTGGCATTGTCCAGAACCGTCTTGGTACAAACAAACCCTGACACCACCGTGACAGTTAATAACAACAATTCCACTAGAACTGAATGGGTGACGTTTAGATCAGAAAATGTTATTTCACATGTTACATTGCTGCTGGTAGCTGTCATCTCCCACTACCAGTGAGAGCCTTCTATAAACACGGGGTGAAATAAACTGTGGCAATACGGTTGTGAAAAAGGACGCCGTCACACTGTTCATATATGCTCACATTGGCAGGCTAGTATAAGGATTGTGAATTGCGTTAACCCTCTGAAAACCAACAAACCCTAGCAGAATAGAATTAGTTAAATTGATTTCACAAAAGAGATGACACTAATCCAAACCGAGCGAATGTTTGTCACTATTTCCAGGTGAGTGTTAAGAACACCTGTAAAGCATGAAGTACACGAATCAATTACTGCGTACGTCAGGTGTCTTCGCTCAAAATGCAATGGGATTTCTCTCTTTCCATTACCTCGGTTTATATATAAGTCCCCAAGCTGGCTATTGTACAAGGATTAACCGATAGGGCCTGCACATATATCGAACTATGGCCAGAACACATACACTGTTAAACACAACGCTAGACCTTGCTCTGGTCGCATCACATACAGCTTGTAATCATCACAACCGGAAAGTCGGCAGTCTTTCGATTTAGCTTTGGATCGTGGTCCAATGACCGGAGAGAGAGACAGAGAGAGAGAGAGAGAGAGAGAGAGAGAGAGAGACTATAGCTGTCGACTCACATACTGTAGTGGCAGAGGCTTGTATAACAGAGATACACCCCGGGCAAATCGTAGCATGGTTCCTAATCAAGCATTGCAAACCTACTTTGATCTTCTGTCCACGGCGTCCTCATTGTACAGGAACGATTCTTGGCCTCTCAGCCTCGTGGGCAGTCCCTTCAGATCGTGAAGAAAATATACGGAGCAGTATGTGGGATACACTGACAGCATGACAGCTATATATTTATAGAGGCAGGTCTGTTCCTTCGTATAGGCCTTATGAACAGTAAGCAAAATAACCTACAACTATAATATGTGACTTCTTTATTGGTAATTAGCTCTCTATGCGAACAGTTCATTCCACAAGGCGATACCCAACATATTGATTTACTTAGCAGTACATGACGCGTGTCGTTGATTGTCACTCGCTCGTCAAATGATAAACTACTGATCGTTACATAACGCGTTTAACAATACACTGACTATACACTGATTGTATTTGTATCTTAAATGTAGTTTTTTTAAATTTTATTTAGGACATATTCATATTGTAGATAACGAATAATTCCGATATAAAACCAGCGTGTGTAGTCAGGGACCTAGCTTCTATTTGATTTACTTAGCATTATGACGCGTGTCGTTGATTGTCACTCGCTCGTCAAATGATCAACTACTGATCGTTACATAACACGTTTCACATTACACTGACTATACACTGATTGTATTGGTCTCTTAAATGTTTTTTCATGTCTTTGGGCGTATCATATAGTTATAATGTAGATAAGTAAGAACTCCCATACACCACCACAGGGTGTTGAGTCAGGGTTCGTGACAGCTTCAGCACGATATAAAGGCTCACAATAGAACGACATAGTATCCCAAGAACTGTCGTCATCGCATTCATATATTCCGCTCATTCCACTCACATTTTTGTTAATCTTTAAAAGAATGGAGCCTGTTCAGGATGGAAATTAGGACTCGAATATAAAAGGAAGGAATATCATTTCGCATTTCTGTTTTGATTATCCAATTTGATCACATCGTTTTCAATGACTTCGTTGCGTGACAAACACACCGTACACACCCTTGGTTTGTTACAGCGTAAATGTTATTTCCAGCTCCTTTAATTTATTAACCGTTAAATCTATTCCGCCTATTTCTTTAATTTTACATCAATTTTGCTTTAAGTTTACATGATATGATATCAATATAACCGTTTTTTCCGGCGTTAACTTTGTAATAATGTGTGGCTTGATCTACAACTGTAGTTTAGAGGTTAGCTTATTGACAGGTTTCTTTCTGGGATCTTTTCACTAACATTCACAACAGTTTATTGGGTCGGCGAAATAATGGTCTCTAATGTCAATGTATAACAAAGACGCTGCCTCATTTGTCACCCATTGGTACTTTATTGAGTTAAAAGAACCAATAAAATGTTGCAGGGGTCAGACTTACTACATCCTGTGTTAAGAAAGACAACTGTGGTGTAAATGTGATAGAGCCGGTTTCCGTTATTTATCATCATCACAAACGTACCAAATCACATATAGCTTGACCCAAACAAATAATGCACAATACTCAAACTGGCTTCAGCTATCTTCTACTCAGTGGGTCTTAGATAATTTTAAGAAATGAGAAAAATATAAATTTAAAATAAAAAAATAATACATAATAAAAAATAAACGATTTATTATCGACACAGCGTAGCTGAAATATTGCTGAATGTGTTGTAAAACAATAATCAATCAATCGATCGGTTTTGATAGTGGCTTTATTTTTTCTATACCAGTATGGAAGCCAAGAACGGTCATCTAGCTCCCTCGTGTTGTAAATTTTGGATTTTGTTTGTCTTCTCATAAAACTAGAATAATTTTTTTTGATTTTACAATAACATGGAACTCCACAAAGAATTGCGCGGACGATGAGAGGTATTTCAGTGGTTATATTTCACCCACTCCAATGGATGAGGGCGGTATGTTTCATGTATACACAAATTATGGCCTCCATACACGAAGTGGATTAAATTATTGTATAGATAATTATATAGGCAACACAGTGAACCGTTGTTGGCCCTTCTATGTATCTAAATCTTTATATTAATGTTGTATTTATATGGACCTTTTGTGTCTGAAATAAAGAATTATTATTATATTATTATTATTTTAAACATTTAGATCTACACTTTTGTGCTGTTAATTTATATAATACAACCCACCTTTGAGTCTTGAACAATATATAAACGCAGACTAAGTAATTTGATAAACAAACCTAAAGTAATTTAACAAACAATCTGTATAAAGTAATTTCTTTTTTTATATATACATGTATAATCAATAATGTTGCAAAATATGCTCAACTTGATTATTGCATGTTTTGCTTGTGGAATGTTTGTGTTAATTTTGTGTTTCAGTTGTTTGGCTGTTGTGTCATGTGAGGTAACAGCTCCTAAAGCAACCAGACCCACAGATGGAATTCTCTTCACTAATATAGAGTTGTCTCCCATGGCTTCTCCCAATTTTGAACCTGGCAGGTACAGAAAATAACATGTTTAGATTTTAACTGATTATTGGCACAGCTTCCTGTCGCCCATGCCCACTTTTATCAAAGGGCAACACAAAACTTATCTGTTTGTGATGTCAAGGTATTGTGTCTAGTGATTCTCTTTTCTTATCATTGTTTGTTACCAGTTACGTTGTGGTTTACCCTCCCATTGGGCTGACATGTCGTCATGAGTGAAATAACCTTAAGTATGGCGTTAAACCCCAATTAAACAAAGAATACACAGGTACAATGCATTGTTATTAATAAAAGAGCTAGATTGGCCTTAAGAACATCTTTGATAAGCCACTTGTAGATGCTTTAAGATCCAGATGGGTGTGAAGTGGCAGAATTGACTTAATGGCCAAAATTCTAGATAATCCACCTGTAGGAAAATTCAGTGATGCATGGAGGCCAGAACAAGTGGTTTTATATACCAGATCCGCCTTGGTTCATTTACAACTATACATATAACACAGCAATTACCTTGATCAGTCGCTGATGCACGACTGACGTAAGTTGAAATGACTAGTACCCGATTGTCGCATCAAAGTAGAACCTGTTCAACTGACCTGCACGTAGATTGAAGCAATCCTATGATCAACCTCACCTTGTCACAGACAATCACTGGTAACTCAGTGGCAGACAAAAGCAGGTAGTTGCTGCTTTCACCTCCCCTACACTGTGATTTTACTTCTTTTTATTGTAAATTTAAAGTAATTAAAAGATTTGGTCATGTCCTCTTTAATTTTTTATTTATTTTGTTTCTTAATTTAAAAGTGAAATTTCTTTTTATTTAAAATTTTAAATATAACCACAACCTCTGTCCAAAACAGTTTATCTGCTGTCATGCTCTCTGAACTTAGCACTGGAGGAACATTAATTTCCTAATTGCAGCAAAACACATTTTACAGCTGTGTTTGTGAGACTATTAAGTGTTGGAATACAACACTGTGCTGTAATTGATTAATCAATCTAACGGCTGCTTTCAACTGAATGTCTAGCCCGGCAACCTGTCGATGTTCTTTGTTTAAGGACTTTTTTTTTTCACATTTTGTTTATTTCTATTTCCAGGATGTCAAATTTTGGTGTTGAATTAAATCGTTTATTAGAAAGATGTCTGAAGGAATCTCGCTGTATTGATACAGAGTCTCTTTGTATTGTAGCAGGCGAAAAGGTAATGAGATAGTCCCTTCTGGTGAAAATGAAATTCTCTCATGAGTATGCTGTTCAAAATGTCTTCATTTAATATAAACATGGTTTTATGTGATTTCCTTCTCTCTAGATGTCTGTTGAATACCAAATCCCATGTCTATTGTTTTATATCTAGTTAGTTATCACTTATAACAAGGAATGGATGTTATGTAAAACAATGTATCTAGTTAGTTTTCACTTATAACAAGGAATGGATGTTATGTAAAACAATGTATCTACATGTAGTTAGTTATCACTTGTAACAAGGAATGGATGTTATGTAAAACAATGTATCTAGTTAGTTATCACTTATAACTAGGAATGGATGTTATGTAAAACAATGTATCTAGTTAGTTATCACTTGTAACAAGGAATCGATGTTATGTAAAACAATGTGTGTCCATGTTATGTACATCAATTCCAACTACATTTAAAGTACAATCTAACATTAAAAGTAATAACTAAATTTTAAATTTGTAAATGCTTTTTTTTTTTTTTAAGGTGTGGTCAATTCGAGTAGATGTACATGTTTTAAATCACGAAGGAAATATCCTAGACTGTGTTAGCATAGCAGCTATTGCAGCATTGTCACATTTCAGGTATATCTGCCGAGACTACTATTTACTCCTTACATTACCTTATTAATGCTCTAGGTCTGTTGATAAATGTGATTTTACATTAACTTTGCTAATTTATGATAATCTCTCACTATATTGAAACTAAGTTAGTTGTAAGCATTTTATCTGACATGTTTAAGTACAAATACATTGGGGTTTTATTATTTACTGGCTGTGATGGTTTTCTTCAAAACCTCTGTATTTGGGAAAGTTGTCTGTGACTTTGTGGCGTGATGGTTTTCTACAAAACCTCTGTGTTTGGGAAAGTTGTCTGTGACTTTGTGGCGTGATGGTTTTCTTCAAAACCTCTGTATTTGGGAAAGTTGTCTGTGACTAGGCTGTGAAGTTGTGATGGTTTTCTTCAAATGTCTGTATTTGGGAAAGTTGTCTGTGACTTTGTGGCGTGATGGTTTTCTTCAAAACCTCTGTGTTTGGGAAAGTTGTCTGTGACTTTGTGGCGTGATGGTTGTCTTCAAGACCTCTGTGTTTGGGAAAGTTGTCTGTGACTAGGCTGTGAAGTTGTGATGGTTTTCTTCAAATGTCTGTATTTGACATATCGGGGTTGTCGCCCCTGATGGTAGATGTTTACTTTTTACCACGGCTCCACGGCGAGCAAATATTCAAAAAGTTAGTAT
>JAQQZZ010129683.1:0-13887 GCA_030265115.1 Mopalia vespertina | reverse complement strand
GGCTTTTATGGTTCTATAAAGATCCCTTTCAAAACGGTTCTAGATAAAACCCTTTTAATACGGTTCTATATAGAACCCTTACAATACGGTTCTATATAGAACCCTAACAATACGGTTCAATATGCAACCATAAAGTGTTCCACACCGATCAACACAGGGTACTATAAAGAGCTATAAAGGTTTCATTTTTAATTCATTTATCTTTTACAGTTCTATATTGCACGGTTTTGTTAATGGATACAGAACCATTTACGCGCCCTGGAAACAATATACGCTTTCTCACTTAACATCGCGCACTCAATGTCTCTCCAGGTGGCACTCAAGGCTCGGTTAATTATAGTGATTTCGCTCCAAGACTTTAATTGATGTTTGGTTGCAAGCAAGAATACGCTTCCTGGGGTTAATAAGCCGATCTTTAAAGATAAGCACAATTGAGTATCATTGCATGGTTTTAAGCTTTTATGGAAACCTATAGAATAGTATAGAGGCTGAGAGGGAGTTGTTTGGTTTGATCATTTCACTTTGTTTTAGTAAATTTAAATCGTAACAGACATGGACAAATACATTTAATGTTTTTCACCCAATATTATGTCTTTAAGATATTGTGATAATTCGCCATTACAAACCAAACGTCTATCAGTACGAAAACAACTGACTACAGTTAACTGAACAAGAGGTGATGTGTAATAAATAAAACTTCTGGCATTCAATTTGTTATGAAATAATCAATAAATTTGCAACCACTGTATAATACGCCTTACAATGTAACTAATACATAATAGATTTCTTCACACAATCATCAATTAGCATCCTGTTATAAAGCGAATAACCTTAGTAAAATAATAAAACAATCAATAATAACAAGACACTGAAACCCTATAAAGAGTTGATCACATCATTGGTATAACAAAAGTCTACTGCCTTTATCAATAATAACAGTCAACATGCCAAACAAAGGATTTTACAAACATCATCATCTTTGTTCACTGCAGAACACTTATCTTTATTGGCGTTAATTTATCGGATCATGTCATGCCAAAATAATAAACAACTACATATATACATTGACTACTTACATCTTCAACGGTTAACAATAACTTAACTAATAAATCTCAAAGATTTTTGGAACAATCGTTATGCAGAGAGTGTGCGAAGGACTTCAGTCAAAATTATCTCGACAGTCGTAACGAGCCCGGAGAGAGTGTGATGAATCACTATGCATTTTTGCAGCTTAAAGGCAGATGCTCTTAAAATAATGTTTGAAGCCATTCTGTTTAAGTTTGTACGAACCACAGCATCTGCATCTTTAATGAACATCCTCTTCATATTACCAAAAAGCAGAAATGTAAGAAAATTAATTATTAATTCCATAACTGGTTTACTCTGACACTATAATACAAAGTTATTATAATTCACTTCTAGATACACTAACAATTCAAATTGGCCATTATCGCTTTGTCCAGAAATGCCCACTCCAATCAATATGCTTCACATTCATTCAATAAATACATGATACATCCCCTACATTGTACATTTACATGACCATCTATTTATCACTGTATTTCACATACTGCTGTAATTGTATGTCCGAACTTAACTCACGATGAATTTCTTTTGGACACCACTATATCAGGTTGTGTGAAAATCATTTCTGAACTGTAAATATTGCTTACTTATTTACTCACTACTTACTTATTTATAATTACTCTTTTTTTGTTTCTTATTTACTTATTTCTTTTCCACTATTGATTATTTACTTATTACTTACTAATTTATTCCTCATCATTATTTTATACTTATTTCTTATTTACTATTTACTTATTACATACTTATATCTTACTCATTTACTTATTGATACCTTTTACTTACTTATGTCTTTATTTCTTACTTACTTATAACTTAGTTCTTACTTACTTATTTACTCATCTACTTACTTATTACTTACTTATTTTCTTATTGCTTACTTACTTCTTACTGATTTATTTCTTGATTACTTACTTATTACATACGTACTTATTAGTTATTACCTTATTGCTTAATTATTTTTCACTAATATTTATTATTTGATGACTTATTACTTACTAACTGATTACTTATTTATGTACTTACTTCTTACTTATTTAATTATAACTTACGCATTTGTTTATTACTTACTTCTTCACTTATTTACTTACTGATTTACTTTTGAATTACTTCTTTACTTATTTCTTATTTACTTAATTCTTCCTAACTTGTCACTTACTTATGGGTTACTTGCTCATTACTTACTTATTTCTACTTATTTGTCGTGTATTACTTCCTCGTTTATTTCGTAACTTATTTATGTGCTTACTTTAATATTACTTACTTATTTATTAACTCATTTGCTTACTTGTTGCTTACTTATTACGAACTTGTTATTACTGTTTGCTCATTTCTTATCTACTTACTTTTTATTTACATATTTCTTAATAACTTATTACTTACTTATTACTTACTCTTTTACTTATTTATTACTTACTCATTAATTATTCATTAATTTGACATTTTCCATATATCACTTACTCATTTCTCACTTATTGCTACTTATGACTTACTTACTTCTTAATTTATTACTTATTTAATTATTTACTTACTTATTTATTAATTTTTATTTAATTACTTATATACTTACTTATTTCATTACTGTATTATTTCTTACTTATTACTTCCTTATTTCCATACTTTCTTATTTCCTTACCTGCTTATTACTTACTTACTACTTACTTTTCCTCACTTATTTCTTACTTACATGTATTTACCTTTTACCTTATAACTTACTTACTTGTAACTTACTCATTCATGACTTATGTATTTCTACTTATTTTTTATGTATAACTTATTTACTATTTCTTTATTTCTTGTTACTTATTTCTTATCTACTTATTATTTACTTATTTATTTTTCACTTATTTATAATTTACTTATTTGTTATTTATGATTGGCTTATTTTGTATCTACCTATTTACTTGTAGCTTATTTCAGATTACTTATTACTTATCACTAACTTACTCATTTCTTATAACTTACTACTTATTTACATACTTTTTTCTGGTTTGTTTGTCAATAACACAACCGTATACTAACGATTTTTAGTCCAATAGAATACCATACAGGCTCTTCTTATGTGCTGCCGGCCTCCTTTTGCATGTGTAGGAGAGCTATAAATAAAATTATTTATTTTTCAATTCTGGAGACTGTCTGCATGTTTTAACGGTTTAACAAAAGATTAAATTCAATTATCAATTATCAAATTATTATTTTTTTCCATGTCTTAATTTGTTATAGTTCACATTTTAATGGATCGATTGCAGCTATATGTACTTTACGTTATGTAGGGTCCAATTTACGTCCATAACTTTATCGGCCGAATTGAAGAAAGTCAGAACTAACCAAGACTCCACAATAGTCAGTGAGCTTCTATGTAATCGACATTATTACATTTAAACATATTCTGCCTACAACCGTTATTGACATTATCATTTCTTAAAAGCAAATGTATAGGCCCTAGGCCCAGGAAAGGGGTCACTCCAAATCAAATGAGTGATAAGACAAAAATGTTTGCTACATCACTGTAAGAACGTTGACTTCTTCCCGTAAGACTACTCGAAGCTTGTTTACACATAAGGGGGGTGTGTATACTTTAAAACATTAGACTCAACAAACCTGGATGTGAATATGCTTCTTTTTTGTTCAAAGTAGATAAACAGCATACGACTCAATCAAGCATAAGACTTCGCTCAACCGTTACGTGACAACAGTGTCCGAGTTTAGTTCATCGCCAAATCTTCGCGCATCTTCGGAAAATGTGCAGTCTCTGAATATACTCGGAGAATAAACTCAATAAACTACACGTTTTATAACAACTCGAACTTCAGGAATACAACGTGTACTAAGTTCACATTCAATCATTTTCACAACATGTACGTGTAAATGTTTAAAATGTCGCCGTTATTTTGACAAATAAAAAGTTTATAAATCAGACAAAACGATGGATTCAAAACTCATCTATAAAACGGGATATTTCTCCTTTCATTCGAATACCAGCTAACCCTATTATCGTAATGGTTCCATCTAGAACCATAACAAAGCTTCGGAGTGTTATTGAAGAAAATTTGTTAAAGTGTTGTGTAAGGAAAAATGACGAATCTTTCTCGACGAGAATCACTGGCATGGGTCACTAAATTGGTGCCTTTTTATCAAGAATTTACCAAACAAGTGTGTTTTATTGTTTGGGTTATTATTTATCTTATATTCATATTCTCACGCATTGTCATTTAAAAACCGGAAGACGCGATGGTCCCGCTGGACTTCCCATTGTTCGCATAGTACATCGGAGATCTCCTGCAATTAGATTGAAAGTATCGCAGGCAAAATATAACCCTTCACGCCCACCATTCATTTGAACATGACATCTCTGAAGGCTGAGCCTATTCAATATTCCGAAAGATTGCTAATAAATATTTACTTGTTTGGTGTATCGAATCCCGATTGAACAACATTTTCATTCTCTACATAAAGATATATTTTGTATGCCTAGATCCGTATCAGACTTTGATTTAAGTAAATAAAACGTTATTTTGTATGTTTTTGCTTTCTTACATTTTGTTTTCAAAAGAAATATGACTCCGGGTTACCGTACAATTTTTTTGGGACTGGTATTAACAATCTAAGGCTATTCTGGCTTACTACAAATCGTACCCTTACCTGAAGTAACGACAGCGAAGATGACAGCCACTGTCCCCGCCCTAAAGAGACTGGTTTCCCGACTGACACATGGCTTGACAATCGCTAGGTACCTACCGAAAAACAAGACATATCGTTTAGCATAGTAGGTGTTACTCGTTGCCAAAAACACCCAACTCTTCAATGTAATGATTCCAACTTCTTTCAAACATTTCATTTATATTATTTATTTAGTAAGACGCCTAGACCTATAAAGGGTGCGTGCCATTAAAGACTACAGATTTAAAATGTCAATAAAAGGAGAGTGAACGGTCTCTTTTTTTTCCGGAAAAACTGAAATTTCCGTTAGGCCAATGAAGTACATACCTACCAAAAATATATTGCAAATTTACCATAAAATAAAACCCATTTTTAGTCAGAGAACCGTGTATGTGACAAAATAGTATTATCTTGAAGACATTTGAATTCAGGGCAGATTATTGTGGAAATAGGCCTACTTAAGCTAGCTTCCCACTCTTCTTCGTGATATACAGGTAACCAATTATGCACAGAGTCATATATATAGATCATGAATCGAGCACTTGTGATCTGCTTTGATTCAAATCAATAGAACACTAAATGTAAGTCGGTGACAGGAAGAATATTCATAGCTTAAATGAGTGTTAGATTGACATTGACAAGTTAGCATTTACTTTCTTTATATTATCCCATTAGTCAACCAAAACTTTTAATCCATGTTATGGATAAAGGAAGGATCAATGTAATGACATCCGGTCCGTATAGATTGTGTAATCATGATCATACCTTATGATGGACATGAAAAGAAAGATGATGCTTTGCCCAATCGTGATAGTCGTAGTTATGTATCCCGTCATCCAGCAAATAGTGTCCCCATAGATCCATCCACGCGCAATCGCGCTGGGTATACATGAGATGTACACCACCAGGATACGAGCCGCATCTGCCTTGCTAATCCAAGCAATTGATGTGGCTGCAAGCAAAATTAATTGAGTTGACAATACAGCGTTTGTATCCAAACATATTTGACAAATTTCTTATGTGATTCAGAAAAAGAACAATGCTGCGATGTAAATAAAAAAGGCTTGCGTGATCTCAAAGTAACATTGCAGATGAATTTTGTGGAATATAGTTTTAATAAACTGTTGGTCACATCAGTAAGTTAAATAGACAATTGGTATTGTATATAGTAGACCTACACAGTAGGAGTAGTATTTTCGGTATTTTGGGATAACATTTTCTTAGTTTCAACAAATTCTAGTTTAGAACGTTTTGCATTCGGGATATTAGGATATATTTTTACGGGCATTTTCCGCGAAATTTTCACTCCGGTTTTGTGTTGATATATGTCTTTTGACTCATATGGCGACATGACAATCCAGGAAATTCAGATGTTGAGCTTAAAACAGACACATCATCTTATGTACAAATATATGTACAAATAAGATAACCGTGTGATGTTTGTAGATAGAATTTGAATACTCACCTGTAAACGTTTGCCTCTTGGCTTTCTTAAGCGCAAATATCAGAGATGCATTGGCAGTTATTGTGAATAAAAAAGTCACAACGCTCGTTGATAGATTTATAATGTGCCATACTTCCCCAACATCCGAAACCTGTAATCAAAAATAAAACGAGATGTTTTCAGTTTCGTTTAGTATGTTTGAATAGCATTAAAGTGCGACTAACTGTGTTGGGGTCCAATTTTATGATAATGTCTGAGCTTGGAACTTTCGACCCAACGTTCTCTTATAGTGTATAGTACTTCAATCAATTATTGGATTCAGCACTGATCAGTAACGTGTAATTCATCTTGATTTAAAAAGGCATTTTGTAGTTTAAATAGACGAAAGGGCACATATCATATAGAAATAAAGCTGAAATATTTTAAGTAAAATCGACTTTTAGTGTTGTAACGTTGTTTCACCTAACGCTTTGAAAACCGGACCGAGATAGTAGATATTCCCAAAAGGCTAATGAGTCAATATTTCTTACTTACATTAAGATTTGAAGCCCCTCCAGTCAGAGTTTCTGAGGTGTTAACCGGACAATCACTAACATCACCTTCACAAACCATGATCAACGTTTTACTGTGACATCTGTTCCTAACACACCTTTATACAAGGGCTGGTGGCCATGGAAACAACAAAGTAGCGGGGTATTAGCAGTAAAATAATTCAAGCCAATATCAAAAAGGATGTTAAACATAACACTTAGTATACAAATGCATTTGTTTCAATATTTATCAAATTGTTTACGTTTGTTTATATCCATTGATTTATTAGTTGTTATTTATATTTTTAACTATTTATTCATTTATTTGAATTGTGTTGATCTTAGCATTCAGATTTATCTCATGCTCATTATAAATAGGAGTTGTGTACCATCCCTTCAGATCCAACACCTCATATTTATCTCAAGCTCATTATAAATAGGAGTTGTGTACCATCCCTCCAGATCCAACACCTCAGATATATCTCAAGCTCATTATAAATAGGAGTTGTGTACCACCCCTCCAGATCCAACACCTCAGATATATCTCATGCTCATTATAAATAGGAGTTGTGTACCATCCTTCCAGATCCAACACCTCAGATTTATCTCATGCTCATTATAAATAGGAGTTGTGTACCATCCCTTCAGATCCAACACCTCAGATTTATCTCAAGCTCATTATAAATAGGAGTTGTGTACCATCCCTCCAGATCCAACACCTCAGATATATCTCATGCTCATCATAAATAGGAGTTGTGTACCATCCCTCCAGATCCAACACCTCAGATATATATTTCATGCTCATTATAAATAGGAGTTGTGTACCATCGCTCTAGATCCAACACCTCAGATTTATCTCATGCTCATTATAAATAGGAGTTGTGTACCATCCCTCCAGATCCAACACCTCAGATTTATCTCATGCTCATTATAAATAGGAGTTGTGTACCATCCCTCCAGATCAAACACCTCAGATTTATCTCAAGCTCGTTATAAATAGGAGTTGTGTACCATCCCTCCAGATCCAACACCTCAGATTTATCTCAAGCTCGTTATAAATAGGAGTTGTGTACCATCCCTCCAGATCCAACACCTCAGTGGAAACTCAGATATATAGAAACTCTCGATAAACTATTGTTTACTCAATCAAATTATATGGTGGTTTTTTTGTTTAAAAAAACAACAAACTTATGGACAATTTCTGGGTATAATCTTACACAAATTATTAAATGAGCAGTGAGACTCGAATCGACCATATATGTTTCACACAGTGATGCATACACGAGGACAAGGCACGTGATTTGACTTTCAATAATCACAAACTAACATACGCCAAATATAGCTATATGTCCGTGATAATGGAAACAAAAACTAACATCCTAACGTTAAATGCAGGTGTTCCAAAACACAGGATTATTTTTATCACGATGTCACACTTATTTTAAGAGGTGTTTCTGGGTACATACAAAGCTCCACGAGATGTGTTATCGATCTGGGTAGGTTTATATATCGATATTTTAGATCCACACGCCCCGACCAAGCCAAATACATTGAAATACCATAAACGGTTTAATTTGTGGAGTGAAGATATTAACAAAGATTTAAAATTATTAGAATTACAGGTTAACACTTCGTATTGTACTAACTATGCAATGGCGAATATATTTAGGTCTATTTTATTGAAGAGGTACATAACCTTTGTTGTGACTATGGTTTTTGACTTTCTTTAAGTTTGTTTGTAATCAATGTTAAAAAAGAAACGTTTATTCAGTTTCATTTATTTGATATTTTTTCTATATTTATTCACCATATAATGACATGACTAAACAATATAGAACTGGTGTATCCCAACTGACATAGGCCTAATTAATAAATTGGAATTCTGGTTTAAATAGCGACATCGATTCAGTGATACCAATTTATATAGGTAATTTGTTCAATTTCCTTGGACCTACTGACTGAATATGTGAAACGAAAGATTCGTTTTGGAGACTGGTCTGTTAAATTCGACCCTACGACGCTTGGTGTTTAACTGTGTGACAGTTATTTTTCTAATACGGTAAAACGGTAAAGAAAACACTATTTTTTGCGAGTAATGAAAAAAATTATATGATAAGTTTAAGTTATTATAAAGGATAAGAAGTCCAAGTGGAAGCATTTTGAGTTGACTGACGACATGTGCTTTGGGTGTAGTCTGGTTGAAAGGTTTTTGAAACAAACCGCCTTGTTTTTGAGTTACGAAGAGTGATGGTACATGTAGCAGTGAGATTCGTAAGTGTTACCCCCAAACAGTACATGTAATACCATAGGTTAAGTACGGATAAATAAGTGAGTAGTAAAGAATATGTGATCACTTCTTGTTTAATGAATCATTGATATGGCTGATGACACCAATGTCCAGAGACATTTGTTTTACCAATAAGGTAGATGTTGGTTTTCCAATTAAGTCTTACATTCGGTTCCACCATCATCAAGTTCGCTTTTTAACATTAAATGAAAATCGCTTCTTTCTTAATACCTGATTCATAATATTTATACCGCATCGTTTGGACCTTTAGATGAATGAGAAACACTGGTGTCACCAAGAAATACAAAAAAGTGTGATAAGCTTGTTATATTTTGGCTATCATTAATATATAGAACAAATAAAAGTAGTCCTAAGACTGAGTCTTGTGCAACTCCACTATTAACCGTCGAAGGCACAGATAACCACTTATTATAATTTAAAACACAGACACATTGTTATGAAATACTCTTGAGTACGACGTTAAACCCCAATCAAACAGACGAACGATTAAAGGAAGCGAATTTGTCAAGAATTTCGCCCGTCGATGGTATTGCGATAGGTTTATAATTGTCTATATAAGTTTGTTGTGCCAGATTTAAAAACAGGTGTAACTTTGCAGATCAGGTACAGTACCAGAAAAAAAACGATAAGCTAAAAATCAGTGCCAACGGAAGACATATGTGATTTTGAACTAAATTGATGATATACATGTTGATTGCGTCTATCCCAGGGGCAGAAGAGGATTTAAGATCAGATCTGACAGACTTGACCTCAGTTCGGGGCACTTCATCAAACACACAGCTGTTCGATGACGTTTCCGAATCTTTAAGAAAGTGAGAATATAGAGTGACTGAGAGTCAGAATATAGAGTGACTGAGAATCAGAATATAGAGTGACTGAGAGTCAGAATATAGAGTGACTGAGAATCAGAATATAGAGTGACTGAGAATCAGAATATAGAGTGAATGAGAGTCAGAATATAGAGTGACTGAGAATCAGAATATAGAGTGAATGAGAGTCAGAATATAGAGTGAATGAGAATCAGAATATAGAGTGACTGAGAATCCATTCCAGTTGCCACAAAGCTAAATAGATTCTAAATGAATTAGCTATAGCTGTTTTATCGTCATTTTCATTTTCATCGATGAAAAATGTTGTGGGTACAATAGATTGTTTCTTATTTAATGCTTTTTGGATAACTTTCCAAGTAGTTATTTTATATCTAGATTGAATCTACTTATCTTAGAATCGAAGTAATATTTTCTAGCATGTTTCAATTTATTTCGATAGGCTCTATCGAGAGCGCGGTTTTTGTCCGACTTATTTTTAACTGTGGTCTGTATAGTTTATATATATGATTAATTGATGAGAGTAATACGGGAGTAATCCGTAGTTTAATCATTTTCGTTTTATTGGGTAAAGTTTTCGTGGTGAGAAAACAAGTAATAAATATGTTAAAACATTTATCAGAGAACGCTTTAATGGCTACTTCCTGTTTCATGGTGTGGTGTTTTAACAAATATTGTAATAAATTACCGATATTGTAGTAACCACTGATACTGTAATAAAATTAACAAATAATATAATAACAACCGATACTGTAATAACTTTTGGCTGGTACTGTTATAACTGTTCAAAAATATACTGCAACAAATTTTGATCGATGATGTAGCAATATTTGTTCTAACTGATACAGTAACAACACTTAACTGATACTGTAGTAATAATTTCTAACAGAGTCTGTAATTAATTTGGACCGATAATTTAGTCATATATATATTTTAAGGTTAAGTTAACTTTCTAAAGAAGGCCTACAACAGTACATGTATCTACTTATAGTACAATGACCTCTAATGAAAAAAACAGCACTGATTTTACTATCAACGGAAACATATAGATAACAATGTTTATCTAAAACTTAAGATTATTTAATCGATTTTATTTAATCTACAATCCTGTGCCAGTGTGATTACTTTTTAGAAATATATGACGTCTGTGCCAAACAACATCAACCCCTGCAAGTCACTGGCAACACCCCATAAACACAGTGTTGTTTTTTAGACAATCTGTCACAATATTGGAAAAATACCCTAAATTGCGAAAATTGCGAAAACAATCAAACAACAAAGTCACAACAGAATGACCTGGATGATGTCGCGGATGTTATTCTCTCCGTATGTGACTCACTGACACAGTGACGTTAACGAAGCATCATTTTGACGCATATGCATGTATTATATATATAGGATTTTTTTCATCGAATATTGACATTCAATAATGGTAGCCCTATTTAGAAAGTTAAATATTCTTAACAAATATATATAATCACATTTTCTGTCAAAATTTATTACAGTATCTGTTTACAATATTACTACCGTATTATTTGCCGTATCGGTTAGAAAAACTACATTATCGGTCAAAAGTTGTTGCAGTATCTGTTAGAACAGTTATTACAGTATCGGTTGTTATTCCATTATCTGTTAATTTTATTGCAGTATCAGCTGTTACTCCAATAGCGCTATTTATTAAAACATATGTTGCAAAAACAGATAGGGGATTCCCAATCGGTCGGTTCGCTTGATGTAAGAAGTTCTCTTTCGGAGTATATTCCCCGAATTATATAGGAGTATGGTGGGTAAGTTAACCAAGGCGAGAACTGGCAAATAGGGAAATGGTGTGTTTTCTTGGTTAATAGAAATCCAGAGAGGACGTTGTGATTATGCAACTATATAAGTGAAGATATTGTCTGAGTGTTGCAGAATTTGAGGTGACTCGTTGGTTTGGTTATTTGCGAAAAGTAATAAAGTAATAGTAAACGAGTTAGACAACACTATATCTTTTCCAGATACACTCTAAGAAAAAAAGGTTATACTTAGAACATTTAAAGGTTCTTCGAAGTGAATCATTAAGCGAACCGTTATGAGTTCTTTAAAGAGCCCTCTAAAAATGGTTCTTTGAACAACCCTTCAAAAATGGTTCTTTGAAGTACCCTCTAAAAATGGTTCCTTGAAGAACTTTCTTCATATGGTTCTGTCAAGAACCCGATAAAATGGTTCTTTGAAGAACCCTCGTAAATGGTTCTTCCAAGAACCTTAAAAAGTTCTTCAGAGTGGATTATATAGATAACCTCTTTTAGTTCCTAAAAGAACATTCCTAAAAAGGTTTCTATGAAGAACTTTCAAAAATAGTTTTTGCGAGAATTTGTAAAAGTTCTCCATTTACTTGTAAAAACACTTGGTGAAACTATTTTAGTAATGGACTGTCAGTTCATGTCCCTGTGAAGCTGAAGAAAAGTTAGATTGGATAGCACTGTGAACGGTGCAAGAACTTGGATAACAAATTAAAGACAGCATTTCCTTAAATATTAAGTAATGACAAGCAAAAAGACATTTCTGTTGCTTTAAGTAGTTTATTTAAATAGCATAAAAGGTATTGAAAACATCCCAATTGTAGCGGCAGAGATCGGTAAAAATTATATACGCATTTACTGTCTAAAAATCTTTTCTGAACAGATCTGATAAATAATAAATATAAAATGGAATACATGTATTGACTAGTGTTCAACACCTTAGCCAACAGATATATTTAACATGTGAGCTCACTACCTTTTAATTGTGAGAATTATTATCTTAAATTATAATGGAAGATGACATATATACTTTAGTTGCTGGGCACTTTAATAATACAACTGCATGGGAATTAACACAAAATCAACAATAAGTTTTATAATGTATACCAGTACACTACCAAATAAGTCAGTCAAAACTGTTCATAATTTCAGTGATGGGGTACGAATGGTAACGGCTTGTTTTCACAATCTGATGTATTGATGATATTTCAACATATTATTAGAACACATTATCATGTCATACACTCAGTTAATACTGTTTGACACCTATTCAAATATTTATGATTTTAAAATATGTTATCTTCATGTGATCGTCAAAATACGACAACACAGAATCGGCAATGTTTCATGAGAAATGATGATCATTATGTGGAAAAGAGTGAAAAAAAAAGGTTTTGTCTTGTCATAAAATCTATACTGCGCCTGATTTCGAGACACAATCTCTTTTCGTACAGAAATAGACTATTGCTTGTATTCGCAAGTAAGTTAGGAACATGTTTAAATATAACAATTGAATAGTCATTACATATATCTGTAACCTTGGACGAAAGTTACTTTTGAGAAAAAAAAGTTTGATCCGAAATGGACGGCACAATGCCCTTTTTAAGTTACAATTAAACAATCACTTCAGTGTCAGTCTGATTACACGCTAGTCCAATACAGTATAATGTTTTTACACTAGGGTAAGGAATCATTCCATGTCAAACAGCGTTAAAGAACTTCACACATAACAACATATTTGTTCCGCATGTGAATAACTTGCGCCCAAGGGATCTCCAAGTGTCAACAAAGTAAGCCAGGTGCAGTCAGATAACAAAATACTGTTTGACACCTATTAAAATATTTATGTTGGTTAAAAAACAACACAACATTCTGAGACACAGTTTTATCATATACCTATGCGTGTCACTATGCTGATACAGAGTGGGATTTTCCGATTCCGTATCAACCTATAGTTTGAATTAATACTATCAAATCGAAGATATATGATACGGTCTCGGTCGCTACTGCCAGTCTGCTCAAAGCACTCGAGCTGATACAAGTAGTCAGAACAGCACAGGGTGGTGATAACATGTATGTGTCACGAGTTGTTGTTCGCTCTTCCATCTCACAAACAGAATAAGAGGGAATACCACAGCAAGTCTCTACCAAAGGCATCTTCAAATCAATGTCGTTTTCGTCACAACCTCACGGTTCATAAGTCAGCTCAGTCTCAGTGATTACAGTGGGGCTCCTTCTTCACGATGAATATTGT
>JAQQZZ010129672.1:0-13888 GCA_030265115.1 Mopalia vespertina | reverse complement strand
AGGTAGATTTTATAATATTTGTTATTTTCTTTTATGAAAACAATGTCAAATGAAAGCAGACACTCGAATTTGCTATGAATAATACACTAAAACTAAACTCTGTTTAGTTTGTTTTCTATTTTTTTTTTAATTCATTCAATTTCATATTGCGCAAGTTTTAAAGCCCTACACTTCTACAAGTGTTCGTTATATATAGTCTCCCCAGTCCAACCAACCAACCAACTCAAATCTAAAGCATGCAGCCGCCTGTCAAGACCCAATCAGACAGGTGTTTCTGAAAGTAGAGACAACCTTGTCACTGTATACTGATATTATAATCATGGTTAGGCATATATACACATTTTTATACTTTTTATACACCATTTAAATGGCCAGTACCTTCTCTGGAGGTGTCTGTAGGTTACCCAAAACACAACTTCAGATTAAGGTCTATTTAGAAACTTTTCTCTGGGAGTTCATAAGATGATTAATCGATTTAAATTAATCCACATCTCTGTGCCAGGGTGGTTACTTTTTAGAAATATATACATTGCTATTTGAGTATATACTGATAATAACTTTATATAATGCGCTTATAAACAAATGTAAAAAATGTGTCTTCCCTCTGGTAACTGACATTACAATTTTCAAAACTTGGAATCCTCAAGACCTCGTGTTTTGGGATCTCATGATCATCCTGTCTTGTCTTTGTTTGTTGCCATGGCAACTGGGGGTGATTTCCATCACCCATTTGGGTGGTACATTTTTTTTTGAGTGAAGAAACCTTACTAAAAGTACGGCTTTAAACTCTAATCAAACAAACAGTTCACAAATAGAGCGTGGAGGATTGTGATCCACAATATGCGGTGGCTATTAATGAACTGTTATCTGACAATTATGAATCGTATTTGTCGAGTCAAAGTGCTGTGTTAAAATAACGAAAATACTGTTAATATATATTTATGTTCATGCTGTACCCATGCAGTCATTGCCTAATAATGTTGTATTAATTCCAGGTGTTGATGTACTGAGGTTCACAGAAGACACAGAATATAAACATGAGACAATCATTGGATTAGCAATGTGAGTAGCAATATTCAGGTGTCAGTTTTGCTTTTTTACAGTGCTGTCAAAGTGAAATGTTTCATTTATGATAAAGAATTTTGTTGTGCATAAAAAATTCTTATTTTGTACCTTATCTTGCATTTCATGACCAGATGATGTTTGTTGTATTTTACAGGACTCTTGAGGATGAGGTATATAACATAGCTGTGTCGTTAGCAGAGAGATATAACCTGTCTTTATGGGAAGTCTATATGACACATTTGGAGTTTTTATTCTCAGATAGTGGGTGAGTTATGTCCCTTGTAAAAACTCTTTTTGTGTAAAGCAAAGAAATTTACCAGAGCATAAGTTTCAACTTTCAAAACCAAAACCGTTACTATAACTAGTATAAATTGAATAAATATAAATTATCTTCAAGCCCCACACTTTGTAAATTTTTTGTTGGATTCTTGTTGATGTCACCAATCTTATAAGGCATCTTGAGTTAATGTAACGTTGAATTTATCATAGAAATTTTAAACAATTGATAACAATCACATATAATTTGTTTATAAACAAATTAGCTGTAGTATACATGTAGTATAGATGGCATAAGTTTTAGTTAACACATCATCCATTGCTCCTTTTTATATGGCCGTCATTTGTTGCATAATAAAATGAAGAGATGAGAAATAGAAAAACAGTACATGTGTATATCACCAGTTTTTAAAAGGCCATGAAAATTGTACAAATAAAATGATATTTTTTTGTTTTTTTTGTTGAAAGTTTGTCTACAAATGATGTTGAGTCTCGGGTAGAGACTTTAGATCTGGCTTCCAAACTGACACCCAAATCTTCTGAATTCTCACAACGGATGGAGACGTATGTTTTACCTACGATAGAGGGGACAGATCACTCCAGACTGTTGTACTACTACAGCTTATTGAGTCACTGTGAGGGAACTGTCACCTCAATGTCTGTGTCACCTGATGTCCATATAAAGCTGCTCAATAAACTAAAGTCAGCCACACCAGGTCTGTATTATTAGGTTATTGCCAAGATTTTCTGATTTCTAATTTGCAGTTTCATAGTTAACAGGGATTAATAGCAATAATTTTCTTGTGTACCCTTAAATCCAAATGGAATTTTAGATTAAGCAGAATGGAATATAATTATGATTTGGCTGCCGTCAAACATCACCTATAAGCTTATTCATGATGTAGTGTGTGCCTTATTTGGGTCCTCTGTTAAAAGTACAGAATGGATAGATTTTAAAACCTTTTGTATTTAAATATAAACCTCGGATTAAAATTGAAATTCAATAAAGAGGGAAAATAATTTAAAAACAAATTATTTAGTTTAAAGAAGAGGAAGCTGACATACCAAGCAGTTTTAAACACGAGTGTTATCAAAATCACATCATCATTTGCAAGCAGTTGGGAGGGAGCTTCCTGTTGCCCTGGTGCTAACGGGAAACACAGAGATGATCTGTTTTATATTGGTCCAGTCTTGTCATTGTTTCTTGCCAGTAATGTCTACGTTATGCATCCATTGGACTAGCACATTGCTATATAAGTGTAATAACCTCAAGTACGGAATTAAACCCCAATCAAACCCTAATCAATCAAATATACAAACATCTTAGGAATAGAGCATGGGGGATTGTGATCCTTCATATGCTTACGGTGGTTGTGGCAAAATACTTTAGAGACAAAATGCGTTAAGTTCCTTGTCACAAAATTGCATTACTAAGGGTTACTTTTCTTTTCAACTGTTTTTTTTCCCCAAGAAAATTGTTATATTATACAATCCTTATTTATATACTGTTATGATATAAGCTCCTTATTTATTTCTATAAAATGTTCCTTTTTTTACTCTCCTAGGATTGGATTATAAAAAACTGATGGATAAAAACCATGAGGCTTTGGATGTTATACAGACAGTCCTAAACACAGCCAATGTCCATGTGGTGGCAAAACTGGCCAATAAAATACCAGACAAGGTAAGTTTAACAATAAAATTTACTGTTCTTTTAAGGAATTTTAACCAAAGTTGATCACAATTGCCATGGCAATACTGTACAGTAATTAACTTTGGTTAAGATGAAAAAGTGAACAGGTCCCTTGATTGAATCTTTCATTATTAGTCAGATTGCTATCTTCATGATGTGTCAACAAAGGTCATCAGACAACTGCTATGACTCATTCAAACGAAATCTCATTGAATACATCATACAGTAGAAGTTTAACCGATCCCTCATCCTTCATTTTGTAAAGTATCCTTTTGATACTCAGGCCTTCTGATTTGAGTTGAGTGATCTGTGTTAAAGCATAGGACAGCACACCTCAAATCAGAAGGCCTGGATACTAAAATCCGCTGAAAAGACTGTAACATTATAATGTTGATGCAAAACACCTGACAGAGTTTACATTATGATGATGGAACAGGCACATGAAGCAAATGTTGTATCAAAATCAGTGGCTTGATAGCAAAATTCCATGTAACATTCTTTTTCAAAGTTTATGAGAGCAATTGTGAAATTTCCTTGAATACAGCAGAAGTATCTTTTTCATGCTAAAATCCATTGACAGGATTATTAAAACATAATGTCTACATGTTGATGATGGTATAGGCACATAAAGCAAATGTATCAAAACAAAATCATTGGTTTTACAGCAAAACTCAATTCAAAGTTATCTGTCAAAGTTTGTATGCAAGGATATTTGACCAAATCTGATATCTTTCACCTCAAACTGTTTCTGTTGTAGAGTGGTGGTTACCTCACAATGAGTGTTGTGTTTGCCAGCTGGGCTGTGAAGTTATTCTGGCAAGGAGATCAAGCCAACAAACGCAAACCAGAAACTACTGTATGTATATTGATTTTTGTATATATTTCCTTTTTACCACCACATTATTTTTGATATGGTTAGCTTTTTAACTTTTTTTTTATAGATATTACAGTTTTTTAATTACAAATTAATATGGTTAAATTCTTCTTTGTTTTAAACCATAATGCTTAGAAGTGTTACTGCAATTGCAGCTATTTCAAAACATTGTATATGAGTGAGTCATAAGATGTTGCTCCGGCAATCGCAGGGTTGGTTTTTACAAGGATTCCTCCAGTTTTCCACCATAATAGAGCAAGGAGCAGTGTGAAGTGGACAATCTGTCGTCATATAAGTGAAATATCCTTGAGTACGACGTTAAACCCCAATCAAACAAACAAACAAATCAAGAAGTGTCTGTAAAAGATCTGATTAAATAATTCAAGATACCCTTGTGCCTTGGAAGAAGAGCAACCATATCACTTATGACACTTTGCATCCAAACATTGCTTAAACATGTGGTAATTAATACATGCTAAATGGCTGCATGTTAGATTAGCTTTTACAGAACATTTGTTTATAGCCAAAGAGCGATTCATTTTGTTATTATATACTTGAAATGACTTAATTTTGACAGTTGACTGGAACATATTCAAACTTTTATTTTGGCAAAACATGTTGAGTAACAATAAGACAGGTTAAATGAAGTGTATAACCCATCAAACTAGGAGTTTCATAGTTTTGGTCTTCAAATATTGACATAAGATAAATTTAGAATATATTTATTTTAAGATTGTCTTAATGCTGTTGGGATACCCGAAAATTGACTGTCTATTGAGCATCTGACACAGAAACAAATAGGTGTTCATGTTAGTGTGGGGAATTCCTATATAGCTATGTTGTGCTGATTTGGGTCAAAACTTGCTTGCAGTGAAGCGGTACTAAGCAAGTGTCCTTTCCAATTGGTAGACAGGTATTTATTTGAACGATAGATCTGTTTTAGACATTATACTTCCATCTTGCTGATACTAACTAGGTATAAGTCATGCACACCTCACTGCTAGCCAAGATTAAACAGAACATGTGGTCATGTTCTCTACAAAGCTGAACTAAATATCCTCATAATTCAAACATGAAAAGAAACTGAAGTTTTAATTCGTGAAAAATGGCCAGAAAACATATTTTGTTATTTGACATATTAAGTTTTTTTTTCTTCTGTAAAAGTATGACCCAAGAACTAATTAAACATTTAAAATGCTGACAATAATTGGTCAGCAATGATTTAATTTAAAGACTTTCATAAAAAAAAATCTTTAAGTGAATTTTGGTTCATTCATAGTCCAATTAGGATTCCTAGGCGTGAATCATCCAAAAGGATGAGGAAATGCCACAAATCTTATAACCAACCAACTAGCACATATCAAATATTGACTTCTTTTTATCATTTGATATTAATGCTGCTACTTTATTTTCTCTTTATTTAAAGATGCCAACTTTTTTGTTTCTATTTTAAATTTTTTTTTTAAATGTTGATGATACAATATACATATAAGCAATCAGCATTACTATGATTTCGTCATTGTTAAATAAGACATGTAAAAGAAGCATTGGCTCAAATTCAGTCCACAAGAAAATAAATTTTGTATAATGGTCAGAAGAAAATGAATTCTTAGGAAGTTTGTTGTAGTTTTGTTCAAGGGTGTGGGCTGGTCTATGTCCTGTATCAGGAGCAGGAAAAGCAAAAAACTGTATGTTGCCCTGAACATGTCTACTGCCCCATCAATTTGTTTTCACAAGTACATAATTGATTTATTAGACATGGCTGTTTTATGGGAGGGTACACTTCAAATAAACCAAACCATACCTACTGGAGTGCCTTAAAATTCACACTACTAAGGGAAGTTGTAGATCAACAAGCCATATGAGAATATGTTACATACAGTAACTTCTCTAATAAAGGTTGCCCAAAAATAATCCAAATGCCAATGTATGTTCATCTTTTTGGACAGTACTGCTCAAATAAACTAAATCGTATCTTAAAATCCACATCTAAAATATAAAAAGGGAAATTGCATGAATTTTGCATTAAATTCAATCCACATATTATCTTTTAAACAGTTGATAAAAATGTTTTAAATTTGCAGAAAATAAATATGGTTCTCATTAAAATACATTATAGAACAAAGCAGTCGTCTAATGACATTTTCATTAACAGCATAGTTTTATCAACAGTCTGCTTGCCACAATTTGACAAAGCACTAAAGTTTTTTCATATCTTGTTGAAAAATGCCATTTTAATTTTAAGGGAGGGGAGTGAGAAAATCCTCCAAATTCAATTCAAATACACTATCATGAAATATCATATCCGAAATTCCAGGTTTTGTTGGGTTTGCTTTCCACTAAACCTACAAAGTTAGTTGTGTTATGAGGAACAGTTTCAAGCTTTCAGTGGAGACGAATATGTGTAACTTGTAACAGTTGTTATAGAGCTAATATAATGCAGTCACTTCAATCTTCTAGGAAACTTATGGTCTGAATTGGGGATATGTGGGTGTTAGGGTGATTTAGTGGACTGAAGTGGCAAATAGATAGCTGGTCCAACTAACAGTTTTACCAGACTTTTCCAATATAGATGAAAGAAATAAAACAGCAGGTGGGCAAGATAGGAGGCCAGTTTTAAGAAAAATGTAGCCAAGCTGGCCTTGGTATCTTGAAACTCAAAACTGTTCTTTAGGAACACGATAAATTTCCTTTTTGTACAAAGAACTATTGTTTCAAAAATGGTTTCATCAATGAAGACCACAGGGGGAAAAAAGAAAATCAGGTTTTTATCTTTTAATAGGGGTGTATTATTTTCAGACATTGCTACATGTATTTAAGGACTACGGTCATTTTCGGGCACAGCAGTATGCATGAGGGAAAGTTTATGCTCTGAGCTCATAGCTAAGGGGATAATCGCGAAATTCACAGTTTGTGACTTCTGTCTTTTTTCCCCTGTGGTCTTCAAATGTGTTAAGTTTTTAAACAGTTTTTGATGTTGAAATAGTTTTCATGATTATTCCGTAAGCCTTTGAATGGATTATATTAAACAGAAAATATTGAAGACAATTCAACAAGTGGATTTCATTGCCTCCTGCAACCATACAACCATATCCCATGTGTTGGGGAGAAATGTTGAAAATAATATATGGGCCTTCGGAGTTTGGAATTTGGAAAGAGCTAGCTCTTACATATTGTGTTCGTGAGAAATATAACATTGTATGCAGGAATACTGGGCTTCTAATTTGGAGAGCATGATGGCACGTGTTCACCAAAGCACATCTGAAAATTCGTTTGTGATTGGCTACTCACTTGTCTAGCCATTTGTTTTATGTTAATTAATGTTTTGCGATAAACACCATAAATGATTTCTATGGAAAGTTATCTTTGATTTTGATGGAAGTGGCCCTGTAACTTAATATATATACCTTGTTCCCATGGTCCACTTTACAGCTTGAACAATGTTAAATGAGCTGTCAGACATAGCACTTTGCTGTTATGTCATTGTTAGTGGGATGTGATGGAGCTATTATGTTTATGGTAATGGTGGCTTGTACTATGGTACAACTGAGTACAATTCATTATTGTAAATATCTCAACATGTGCTGCAACATTTTTAACAGGGTTCATTACATATCACAATGATGTGTGATGCCACGTTGGTGCATGATTCAGACCTGCCTTTCAGGTGTATTTTGGGATATTTTGTACACATTATTCAGGGTAAATACACCTGTAGTCCATCAAAATACACACAGAAAATAATATTCTCTGCTATGCTGTAACATAAAAATACGCTAAATGGTCAGAAAATACTCATAAAAAACAAATTTTTTACACCTAAATTTCGTCTTGGGTAGGCAGGTCTGCAAATTAAGGTTAATGCTCATTACTGTTACATATCCCTGTATATTGTAATCTCTTTGCATTTTCAGTGTTAGGTGCCAAATGAAGTTTATAAAAACTTTATTAAAAAATCAAACACACATACATTGTGACCACTGGTAACCTATATTATGCCATCAGCTTGCCGATTCATGCGTCTACTTCATGTACAGTGTCATTGTAAAGTAGATGTACAGTACCCATCATTCCCCTTACTTTTATGCTCAATCAACTTATGTATCTAGCATACCTGTAATTATGTGACAAGTGTTATCACAGTATTTGTCTTGGGATAATAATCTGATATGGTTCACTGTAAACAGAACCATTCATTATTGAGTACATTTAGATTCGTTTCTGAGATATTCATAGTAGTTGACCTCATTATCAGCAACATTTAGATGTGTTTTATAGATAATTACACCAACACTTGTACTATCTCTCAGTCTATTCTCTTTATGGGTCTTCCAGTAATGAGCTTCAGCAGAAAGGTAATGCGTGTGTATATATTATAGATAAAGTGTATTTAGATTTATGTGTCAGATTTTCTTCCATATACTCAGTCGACTGAAAAATCCTAACATAAAAGTCAATTCCAAGCCCATAACTGCAGATATCGCAAAAAATATTACAACTTGAAAACCAGTTCATAAAGTTTCATTCCAATGATTTTTATTACTACTGTTCAAGCATCCCACACAATGTCGCAAGATTGATAGGATTTTGTTCTAGATTTATTCCTAATATCACCATGACAGTCCAGAAAATGTGTGTTCATTTTGATTTTTCATTTTACTGCAATCTTATATTTCCACCTATATAACATGAAATATACAGATATTAACACGTATGACGGACAGTATACATTTTTGTGTCTTTGCTATTGTTACATGTATAATATTACCAGGTGAATTATTTTTAAATAGAATCAAACTAATCATTGAAGACCGGATCACCATCATTTCTATGATGGGCCGTATATTTAGACTTCCTGAATCACTGTGTTATCATACACCAAACATGACAGGATATATATTTTGGGAAATGGGTGTCTGTGAAACTTCATTAACCTAAGAATCTTTTATAGGTTATTTATAGTCATTAATGCCATCAGTGTGTGCCCCTGGGCATCTTTAGGTCAGAGTCATGTTTGACTTTATGTCTTTTCTCACGCTACATGTGTGTGTAGCACTATAGATTTTCCATTAACAAATGTAGATACACTTTTCCGGCCAATTCTACATTCGGCTATCCTGATAGGAGAAATAGATATAAAAACTTCTTGAACAGCTTAGTCTGAGAAAGATAAGGTTTTAGTAGACAATGGTTAACTTCATAACTTTTTTTACATTTTAAAACACCACATAAGCATTAAGTCTTTTTATCAACCAGATGTCATAAGCAAAAGTGAGAATCTTTACATTTCTAGTTTTTGCAAAACCATGATTTTTTTTTGTCAAGTAGTGCAACATAGTTTTGGCATGAAATCACCTTAGAATATCAACTTCTTTAACCAAATGTTGTTCTACACTTAACATAAGGTACACTTTTTTATTCAGAAACAGTTTGCTTCATACTTATGTGATATTATCCACTACTCCATTTAGTTCTGCACTGAAGGCAGATTTCCCATGTTGTATGCCTTTGCACAAAAACTTTTCTAATAAGATATTGATCGAATGTGGAAACAAAAACAAAAATCGCTGGTAAACAGTAGGGAAGTTTGCTGTAGTTAATGTTGATAATTAAAACTACACAGATGGTATAAAATGTATTATTGCCTGGATTCTCTCAGAAATCTACTTTAGTCTGAACACTTTCATCGGCTCCTGCTTTTGTTACACAAAATTCAAAGGAGCTCCTGGAATTCATCACTGCTACAATTCCATTTTCTAGTTTATTTGAGTTGCCGAGCAAGGCTGATCTGTAAAGTTAAAGATTTTTTTCCGAAACATAATCCCCTCACAGTAGAAATAATTCCAGAATTAAAACAGCAATAGAAGTTGTAGATGGTTCTGGCAAAGTGTGTTTATTGCCACATTGTTTGAAAGACAACTTGGATTGGATTCTGATTGAACGAACGAACCTCAGGTGGAGTTGATTTTGATTGCTTTCATTCACTGTATCAGTAGTTATTAATGGTTTCAGTTTCTTATAATTTAACTCTGAGCTTACTTCATGCTGTAAGAGAATATGTTTAAGACTGGGTTTTTGACAACACTCGTTATAACATTGATGTGATGAACAAGGCTTTCTTTAAATTGGGCCCGCGGCCGTGGCTTAGTGGTTAGCGAGTGCGCTTTCGGAGCCTACTTCGATGTACCGTTCACAGGATCGTGTCAGCCTGTCGACCCTCAGGTATATGAGTGAGTCACAAGATGTGGCTCCGGCAATCGCAGGGGTGGTTTTTAAGAGGTTTCATCCCGGTTTTCCACCGTCATAAGGCAAGGAGCAGTTGAAGTGGACAATCCGTCGTCCTATAAGTGAAATACCCTTGAGTACAACGTTAAACCCCAATCAAACAAACAAACAAACTTTAAATTGGTATATGTAATATGTGATGGAATTTTTCTTAAAAACTCCCACTTATCTGATCTTATGGTAATGTCTATGTAATGCATCATGGGATTATCCTGTCTTATACTGTAATGGTTTGCTGCCAGTGACCTTCACCCATAGGAGTGAAATAATTCAAAGTATGAGTGTATGACATAAAACCCCAATCAAACGGAAAAAAAAGTCTGATATGAGCTATACCATTGTAGATAATTCCTAAAGTGTGTTGGTTGGAAGGTGATAAGAGGCACAATTGGTAAGGGGTTTGTTTGAATGCAGCACATACAAACTTGATTTTCAGTCATTTGGATTTTACAGTTTTTATTTGCACATTTGGTTCCTTATCATTCAGTGTAGGGCATATTGTTGGTAGTAAAAGCATCTTTAGAACTAAACTTCTGACAATACAAGTTGCGATATTGTCATTGATCATGATGGAATGAAAATAAATTCTTCATATAAAACATAAACTTTGGTTGAGATAACCTATAAAGCGTAATGATATTTTTGTAAAAAAAAATATCGGTGTACTCTGCATTCCCAAAGTTAATTTGACCAAATGTTTCTAACAAATCCAATCTTTGTGGTGGGAAATTGAAGGGGGATTGTGTGCTTCATCTCTTCTAGTTTATTTGCATTACCATGAAACGAAGGCCTACAGAGAGATTTTCCTCAAACGAAATCCCCTCAGTACAAATAATTTACTGTAACCAACCCCAGAGTTAAAGCTGCCGATAGAAGTTATAGCATTGTAGAGATTTCTTGCAAATTGTGTTTATTGGTACACTATGTCTCGTACTGTTTTGGGGGCAACGTGTGCTCAAGTACGGTAACATAGAAGATGATATTTGATTCTGTTGTTCACATGTTTTCAATGTGAAAAGGTTTGTGTAGTTTAACCCACCATTATTGCTAATTGTGGATACTGCTTCTAACAGCTGTTATAGTCAAGGAGTCCTCAAACTCTTAATTTATTTGTGTACTTATTTATTTCATTTATTACATACATGTAATGTGTTGATGGATTACAAATCAAGACTGGGGTTTGTCATACATGGTGATATGTGTTAATATAATAGACACCCATGCACCTATAGGACTCTTTTATGTTCATCTTAAGGCCAATTCACACCTGACATGATGCGACCGTCACGCTGCACGAAAACAGTGTAAAACATTTAGCATTTTATGTTCATCTTACTGTAACTATTGATTGTTGGAGTTCACGGTCACCATATGCTGTAAGTGTTGCAGTGAAATGAAGCTTCTTGGGGGCTGGTAGTGGTAAAATAGTCTAATAGTAACATCTGTGTCCCTTCTCATAGCTGCTCATATAGAATACTAATTCACCCCAAATCTATATGTTTTGAATAAATGAAGAGAGAAAAATTTGCTTGCCTCCACCGGGATTCTAACCCAGGACCTTTGGGTTACAGGCCCAACTCTGCCCAAATCTACATGTATATGTATATCAATGAAAATATGTTACGTTTAATAGGAAATGTTTTGGGCTAATTTAAAACATTTATTTGACTTACATGGATTGGTGGATACATTTAGTAGTCTGAGATTTTAATAATGTCTTTCTTTGACTCTTTTATTTCCCCTCAGTATCAGCCAGATCCAAAAGGAATGATTTATGTGTCTGATGCTCATAACCACAAATCTCAAAAATGTCATATTTTACAGTAATTAATTCTCTTTGGTATTTCACTGACTATGGAGATCTCTTAGAAACACCCACTCTGCCATTTATATGCGGCACAGAATGTACATTAATGGCAGCAAATATAGATTCATGAGCTTATAACATAGTGGGTCATCGATTATCTTATCAGGCAATATTATGATCAGATTTTCCCTGCTGCAGTGTCTAGACAATTTTCATCAAACTAACTCTAACTTGAGAATTGATACAGACTACGCAAGTAAAAAAATGGGCAATCATTCATCCACAAAAACCTCAAATCTATTTATAACCTTCCGATTCATGTTTGCACTTTTTGAGGACAGTCTAAATGACTTAAATGTTTTCTTTGTAATCCTCAGATCATAGATAACTCCCTGACTGCGTCAAGCGAAAAGATTTTAAAAACACGAAGGAATGTCTTTCCTGATCTGCGCTCAGCGCAGATGTAGTAGGTTTGTGCAGCTTCAGAATGCAGGTGTATTTGAAACCGATTTTCCCCAGACGCAATACTTTGGGCAAATAGACATGCCCTAGCTGATTGACTGGTAGTATACCTAGGACAATTGGGATGAAGTGAAGTGTCCCTAGTCTGCTTTCAACATGCATCCTCTGTGCTGATAAGAAGTGGATTTATTAATAAACTGCAGATACTCCCATTTTATGTTTCATGTGGTCAGTAAAGGCATAGCCCCTGGGGTTTTCCAAGGCCTCTTTATTCATTGTTTACAACACTCTTTGATATGGTTGAAGGTCAATGACTTTGATTCCGGGGCTTCTTCATTTAAGATCCCTCGTGACTGTGTCTGTAATGTCTGAATGAAGCTCCCGTTTCTAGCTGACGAACAACTATTAGATTGGTCAGTGGCATCTTGAACTGATGTCTACCCTCCAGCAAACATGTCCATCAAAATTTCATCAGATTTTCGAGAATCATTGAAACCCAGACGGAACAAATCTGCATAATTGTTTCAGCAATTGTCTTTGTGGATGGGTGGCACTATCTATGTCCATTAATACATTATAACCATGTCTGTTCACCCATTACTATATTATCCTGGGAAATGGTTCTTACAGTGGTTGTTATTTTATATCAAATCTCTCTGTGAACATCTCCCAAAGATTAGCCATGCTTGTGGAACCTATTTTTGGGACAACAATTTGATTATAAATTTCCAACAAATAATTTATCACCTTTGTGCCTTAAGCAATACTAGAGTTAGGTTAGATATAGATACATTAAAAGGGTTCTGAGCTTGGCTAAATCAGTTGTGCATTGGATTGTTGAACTTCTTTCAATGCACTATTCCTTTCAGAGGTTCAAGGCCACCATGTTATACTGTTATAATTGTTATTCATCTCAGGCCTTTCAACCATTTACTGTAAATGCGAAGTGATGTAAGTAAAATATCATTGAGTGTAATATAACACCAATCAAATAAGCGGACCGTTGGGATGAAGCTTCCTGTTACTTTCAACACGAACGGCAGTAAGAAACTGAGCTCTTGTTTCATCTTTATCTAGTGATAGCCAAGTGGGATAGTTTCCTTCATTCATTGGGCTGGCACCCCATCATGTCAGAAATAACAGCATAGAATAGCATTAAGTTCCAAATAAAAGAAAATCAAACATAAAGATACTGTACAGAGCAGAAATAGCTCACTGATAAATGCGATTACGAAGCATGTTGATTGTAGCATCAATTGCATCATCTTTTCAAGCCGACGAGTCTATTTATATGAACCGACTTAACTAAGGTGGGACTGCCTTAAGTGGATTTATATATATAAATATATATGTGCCAGTGCGAATACCTTTTAGAAATATATATATAACCCAAAGATCCCAGGTTTGAATCCCGGTGGAGGCCAGC
>JAQQZZ010129671.1:0-28331 GCA_030265115.1 Mopalia vespertina | reverse complement strand
GACAATCCGTCGTCATATAAGTGAAATACCCTTGAGTACGACGTTAAACCCCAATCAAACAAACAAACAAACATATTCTATGGTGTTTTTTATTTAAATATATTTTGTTTAATGATCACTTAAATGATGTGTCAGGTGTCCAAAAAAAGAAGCAGTTCAAATCCTAGTTGCTGTAATTTGCTGATTTTTCAGATAAGAATGCTGTTTTAAACATTGGTATTAATCATAGTTTTTTGACAAAGAACTATGTCATAACTTTCTCTCCTCATCACCTCAGAGACACTTCATGTCCTCCGTGGTTAGTGTTTCTGTTCAACTGGTATGAGTCCCCCACCCTAACCAGTTGACCATCACGGGGATGGTAAAGTCTCTGCTGTATGTAAGACTGAATAAGAAGTAGACAATCCATTTTCATAAGAGTGAAATACCTCTGAGTTTGACGTTAAACCCTAATCAAACAAGCCACCCAAACAGATGTCTTCAGGTTTGAACTGGGTGTTAAAGAGATCCCAGATATGACCTCTATGTCACTTTACATCCCTCAATCAAAACATTCCACTATATCTGTTGCAGTTTGTTACCATGGGTGTCTGTGAAACAATTGTCCTACATGCTAGGCCAGTATATTAATGCTGTTTATAATTCAGAAAGATGACAAATGTCAGAGTGTACTGCAATTTAATGCATTATTCCTTATGTCAGCAATTCCATTTCAGCTTCAATTTCCTGGTCTAAAAAACTAATATGGAGACATGAGAAAGTAATTTCATACATCCTCTCACTGTTGGTAGCATGGAGAAATGAGTACTCCAATTCTATAAAATGGCATGTCACAAGACTGCCTGCAGAGATTATGATATTGTGTGTACCTTTCCTTGTAAGAGAAGAACTGAACTACACAACTACAGGGTCTGGGTGCCAAGTCGTGTAGAATTATTAAAAGCCTTGAATACTACCAAGCCTACTATTGAGCCTGTAGAGACGGCGTTAGCCTACTCAGTATGACCACATGTTAACACTTCTGTCTGAGCAGATGATCAGCATTTTAACGCCCTGGTCACACTGAGGACTCCATTTTCCCATTGTTTAGTGTTCATTGCATGGCCAAAAAGCCATTACCAGAAGGCGGGAAAAAAAGTCAGGGACATTTGTCTTTTTCTTCTTTCACACATTTCAAATGGTACTTTGATGCAGGCTAAAGATAGAGCTTAACCAATAGTGTATTCTTTAAACTTGAATATGCTTGTTTTCTGAATAACTTTGAAAAGAAACAATTTGGGAATTTGTAGATCCGAAATTACGTTTTCATAAACATATCTGCACACCTTATGGATCACTGGAAAAACATAGTAATGAATAGTTGCCTACACATTTTCTATTTATCAGGGGTTTTTTTTGTCTTTTATAATGTTATAATTGCTAAGTGCTAACAACCTAGTGCACGGAGACGGTGTATATGCATAAAGATTTTCTCTGGATTTTAGTTTAACTTTTATTTATGAACATAAAAATTATTTTAAAGAATTTGATTTAAAAAATTGTTAAGAAAAATTTTGAGAGTAATTAAAATTTGTTTGAATCACTATGGATGTTTTGAACTAATAATATTACATTTAAATGTTTTGCTGGAACTGTGTTGATTTTTACAGAAAAACATACATGTTTGCAGTGATAGTTTTCTGTAATGGTAGCCTTCATGACTGCTTCCATACCTGGTAGTTTGAATGAGAGGTTCACAGAACTGATATTTTATACATAGCTTCTCCTAGCAGTCTACATTAACTGATTAAATTTACTTGGTGTAGTAAAATCATCTGGGTTTTTTTTTTGTGCAATTTGTAGAAAACGTTTCCTGTGATTTGACACAGCTTGGCTCTTTTTTCTCTCCAAATGACTGAGAAACTTCCAGCTATGTATTATATTTTGCGAAGTGTTGTAGATTGGTGAATTTGTTGCAATTCCTTTCTCTCTCTCTCTAGAAAAAAGAACACCACCAACAGTCTTGAGCTGGGTATAAATAATTCAAGCTTTGGAAGAAGCTGTACATGTATATGTTTGTACAAATGTGTTCAAGCTTTTCTGTAGCAGTTTTGATTCAATTTCATTGATTTTTGCTGTTCAATTTTCAATGCTTTACTTTAGTCTGTTATGCGATTTCTGTCGTTGATTTATAAAAGGATGGACACTTAACCTACAATTAACTCTTCTTGAGAAAAGGCTTACCTTTTCTTATTACCTTACAAAATGTTGTAGTAATTATTTCTCTGAAAAGTTTCTTTTCTATCGATTTTCATACAAACAAAGTTTCAGATAAAACGTTCAAGTTATCTGTATAATGGATGGATTTTGATGTCTCTAGAGATTTTGTCTGTATTTAACTGTTCTTGGTGCTTATTTGTCAGAATATATGAATTTACGCTGTACATTCAACAGTAATCTTGATGCTTCTTCCAACTTGTTCTACCTAGAATTTGAGCTTTTTTTCAAACCCTGTTGAACACATTGAACCTGATGTTGAGTTTGAATCGTTTCTGGGCATGAAAAGAGCAGTTTTCCTGTTACATGACAATCTGTATTCAAAGTCTGTCTTGAATGTGTCAAATGTCAGAGTTGTGCTGAGTCAATGTTTTCAAGCTTACAACTGACCACAGATGTCTGCTGTGTAACCAGACATAACAAACAGAATGTTAGGACTCCGGTCTTACCTTTGTGATGTAAACAGCCATACGGTCAACGCGGAGTGAAGCAATCGGGAAATCCTGCATGCCTGGGAGCAATCGGAACGTTACATAAACTGGACATAGAGTAAATGTGAACTCGATTTCAATCACTTAGCTCATATAGCTTGAAAGAAACAATATTTATACAAAGAAAACATGCTACTTTTAACATAAGTTGTGGCTGACAAAACTGGTGTATGTAAATATTATTAAAGCTTTTCCTTACATTTGAGACATCTAATTAGCTTTACAGACAGAAGGGCTTTTACTGATATACCTCATACGATAAAATTAACATTATTTGTTTAAATTGTTAATCATTGTTTCTGGAAACTTGTTTGTTGAAGATTATAAATTTACGTCTGGAGACTTTAAAGTCCTATTGTCATGATTGTACATAACTCTTGTATGAGGAGTAAATATCTGCATGTTTTTCAAATACAGATATAAACATCTATATACTTTATTCATAAAGCATACAGCAAAACAACTTAACAAATTAGTTCCGTTTAAAAATGTTTTTTAATAATAATAACTCAATGCTTTGGATATAAAATGTTTAGCACTCAAAAGTTTTGAAAGATATTCAACTCACCACGTTAAAAGTGTTCAATAGAAACTGGAATTAAAACAACCTGCATTTGAAATTGGATAAATAGTTTAACAATCCTAAGCCTTGGCACTTATATTAGCCATATTAGAAACTTTAATCTGTTTCTGATTTTGCACCTCTTGTAATACTTTGTTGTAATTTTTCATAAACTTCTCCTGATGTTTTAATAATGTTTTATCTTCAGTGAGAACTCCACACTTCATGCCAAACATAGAATCACAGGTACGATAATGGTGAATTAATGCCACATTTTCTGACACTTGTACTGGGTGCCATTCTTCCTTTAATTGCTTGCTTATATGATGAATACCCATTTCAAATATTCTCTCGGGGCGTACAATACACTTTGTTCTGATGTTAGTTGTCTTGGAAGACCGATAAGCGCTATTCATGATCACAGGCCCGACAATAGGCATGGGTGGAAAGAAAGACATGTTAATACGATATCCACACTGTGTATCATTGTCCTTACCCTCCAGATAGTCGATAAGGCCACTCCAGTTTTGGGCAACTTTGGGAACTAGAATTTCATCTATATCATTGAAGGCTACATACTCACTCTCGCCCATGAAGTTATAAAGACAATCGTGTATAGCTAAAACTTGGCCATAATACCAGATTTCCATAGGACTACGAGCAGGAAGCGACCACTTAGTAACTAATGCTTCCCCTCTTGCCTGATAGTAATCCAAATAAGCCCTAACAGACTTTTCATTGGGAAAATACGAATGCTTATTGTTTTGCATCACATAAAAATGGAATTGATCAGCACCTAGAAGTTTCAGAATCTCCACAAACTCAACTATTTGTGTTGGCTTAGCATAACCCCACAATGGTGGCACACAAACTGAAAATTTATATTTTTTCTTGGCTTGATCGCCTGGAATGAGTGACATGTGAACTGTTGCTGTTCTGTTAGGGGAACGTTTAGAAACAGTATTAAGCTGTAAATCACATGCCATAAGCATAAGTGTTTTAGGAATAGGGCATGAGAGAAGGTGTCCACCATAGCGCCTCTCGTGGTTCTCATTAAACTCGTATAGACTTCCCCTGACTGTCAAATTATTCACAGTGTATAAAGGATCTGAGCCATTCATCACTTTAATTGTACAGAACACCTTCGGCAGACCAAACTTACCCACTACAACCAGAATGGATCGCACATAATTTGATTGTTCCAGGCGAGTGTCAAAATATGCAGATATAACCTGAATTCTGTTATCCAACTTGACATAGTTGACGGCAGTCTGAGGGGACTTCTGGCACTTAACTTGATTGGGAGGTGAGTCAGGGACATGTCCCCAATGAAGCCGGCGTCGAGCAGCCTGGAAATCTAATACATCTTGGTGATCCAGAGCGGCAAAGATTAGGAACATTCCAAACACTGAAACCACATAGACACTGAGAAATAGCAGCCCCAGCTTTTGACACTGCATCACCTTGTGAGGTCGACAACGCCACTCCAGGGAATGTTTGGCTAACACATGTCCCCAAGCTACCACATGGAATGGCAATGAACCATTTATGAGCTTTGGCCCTGGTAGTCTCCGGCCTTTATACCTGCTCATTGGTGGCTTCAGTTCCGTGCCCCCATCAAGTAAACTCCGTCACATTACTGTCAACTTACATCACCCAGCTTACACAGAGTAGCCTTCTCTATGCTCTGTCTGCCTGCTTATTGTAACATAGTTCACTGGTCACTCTGCCTGGATGAACACTTACTCCTGAACAACGAAAAACAATTGGTCAGAGCTTTTCACCCCCTTAAGGTGTATTTATTATTGGTGTCTGACAAAGTTACACTGACACTCATTTCTAGCCAGTCATTGGTGGAACTTAGGGTCTGATGTTAGCATCCACGTACAGAAGCCATCAGATTATGCCGGACATCCTGTCTCAATATTGTATTAAGCAATTTCCCCATAGCTGTCTGAGGACCACTGGGGGTGGTCAGGAACATCCTACCAGGCAGCATCCGCAGAGCACGATAAACCTTGTAGACTATTCACTCGGTTCAGTAAGTAGGGGCCACTGCCTTACCCCAAACTGAAAGCGAGTGTTTGAAGACAGGCATCTTCACCGAGAAGCAAGAAAAAATCAATACTGCCATCGGTGGCTGGTATGAAATTGATCAGTACCAAGGACAGTCAGAATCCGGTATGGGAACCAAACAGCACCTTATGAATGATAGAAGTAAATTGGAAATACGGAAAGAGGGGTTTGTCTGCCGAGGGAAATGCGAGCTTGGTCAAATTAACTCCTCTAATTTGGTGGTCTCCAGTGGTTCCATGTATCAAGATGGCCGCTAGGTTATACAATCCCTAGAGAGCTCAGACGTAGAATTGGGAACTTTCTGCAATTATTATGTCCACACCCGAAAGCTTTATTTCTCCCTGGTTACACAGAATTTAATAACGTCTCAGCGCACAAATTTTAATAGTTTTATGAAGTGGGTAAATATTCAGTAAGAGTTTTACATTCCCTCATATCAATCTTTCTCTATTTTATACTCGACAGGAATCCGATTTTAGGCATCTATCATCTTTTCTTAATGGCATTGAAATAATCAATCTTTATTCCTGATAGATTTTTTCTATCTGCTATTAGATCTAAGCCGTAATCAACTCAGGAAAGGCATAATTGTATTCAGCACAAAGCACATTAAGATGCTGACTGAGTAGGGATTAAATAGGATCTCAAAGAACATTATTTCTTTGCCGTGGATGGGATCAAGTTTTCTTCCCAATTTCATCAGGATTGCCTCCGATTGTAACTTTATATTTACATTTTAGCTTGTCCACTCAATCATTGACACAATGTTAATCAATAGTTTCTTTGTTTTCAGATTCAATCTTTTGTTTGCCAGAACAAAACTTAACATCTTTTCTTTACAAACCTATTGTCAACAATAAATAAAGATAGGCATAAAATGCCATAAATATATGTCCTGCAAATTTTATTTTTTTAGCAAATATATCTATATGTGTTTATGACTTACATTTTAGTTGGCTGTTTAGTTGAAGACAGTATAATTAATTGAAGTATATATATGCTGTTAACTATGGAGAGTTTATTTTCGAACATATAATTTGTATATAACCCTTCACATTATGGTTGTGCTACTGATCACACTTTGTGAGTACATCGTCATCATATAAGTGAAATAGCCTTTAGTATGGTGTTAAACACGAGTCAATCAATCAGTCCTTAGTTATTTTAATGTTTACATGGAAATGAAGGCTTGTGTTTTATATATTTTATAAGAACTAAAACAAAAACATTCATACACAATTAACTATTTTTGTTGCAGTTATTCTTTTTATAAAAGTATTTTTCCATGGCATCTAAGGTGTTTATTTTTGGGACAGCAGAGATGTTACTTGTGCTCTCTGTAATAAAGGCCATTTCATTCTGGTTGCATGACTCACTCAGATATACATGTAGCTTGTATGTGGTTGATGAGAGCTTTCATGGCCACAAAAAGTCACTCGTCCTGGCTTATACTGAACAGTGTCATTGTTCACACATTTTGTGATTGCACCTTCTTTTAGACATCTGTTTGTCCTTGTCTTTGTTGGTTTTCTTCACCCATTGGGGTGGGGTGCCAATGGGTAAAGGAAACCAGGAAACAACTATCAAATGGGGAGAGAAACCAGGAAAGAACTATGGAATGGGGAGAGAAACCAGGAAACAAACTATGGAATGGTGACAGAAACAAGGAAACAAATTAGCAAAGCTTTTTGTTCATTATCCTGAAAAGGTCAATGAACTAGATTTGAGTAATAAACACTGAATATTTCAATATTGTGGGATAAGGCAACAAGTGAAGAAACACAATTTAGTCTAATGTAATAATGCACCAGTAAGCTTATATAATATATTGCAAGTGACCAAAACTCCTACACGTATTGATAGTGCACCAATACAACAGCAGTAATTCTCCAATTGCATTACTCCTAGACTTCCAAATTTGTCTTAAATACCAGATATTGGCACTGTGTGTCTTAGCCGATGGTCAATAGAGCCAAATGGCTTGAGATGTGTCCAGTACTCTGCGATAACGCAGAATTAAACTAACTACAACTGGGCTTGATCATGGCTTAAATAGCTACTAATATTGATTTCATTCACAGCTTGTTCCGGCAGCAGCAGTAAGTTTATACAATAGAGGATACTGATGAGGCTAGTCCTACCTTATCTTGTCTGTCTACTTATGCTATGTCAGGCACCCCAGTATTTCTGATTTGTTACAGATTAGCAATGGCTGTAGTATGACACATAATGACACAAATGTGAACATTCATTTGGCAGCTACAATATTCATTTTATGCTTTCTTGCCAATAGTCATTTCATTTTTATACAGTAACCACTTCAAATAACCCACATGTATTTAGATATCCATCTTTGCAGTTGCCTTAAAAAGTGAATATTATGTCTGTACCATATCTCCTTTCTCTCAGCTTGTAATGTGATAGGCTCCAAAAGTCATCTGTAATTACCTCTATGTCACCTGTAATAACCACCAATTGAGAACACTTTTCACTAATGATCTTTTTTTTTCTGAACAATTTTCTATGCAATAGCCTCAAAATCTGTCATTTCTGCCAAAAGCAAGACACTTTTCCTTTGTGAACTCTCCTTCCTTATGAAGTTTCAGTGTAAAATCATCCAATAGTAATCTTCAACTACATTAAAAAGTAAATGCTTTTTATTTGTGAACACTTAATAAACTTTCTACTCAGCATGTAATTACTTTCAAAAGTAAATGCTTTTATTTCTGAACTCTCTTTTTAATGAACTCTCTGCAAAACAATATGGCTGCCACTGTGATAAATTAAAAACAATTCATCTACTGACTACTGAATTATGTAATTGTACAATGTTCATTTTCACTTGAAAACAGATTCATCTATTTTCTTCAAGATTCGAGTGTAGCTTCCTTTGATTATGATGTTGAATCGGTTTGCATTTCACCCAATTCAGCAAAACTATATGGCCGTATAATTAGTATACCGGTATGTGTTATTTTAAAATAGTCTTGTTTGTATCTAAATGATTCATTTAACGTTTAAAGCTTAAAGTTTGTAATGTTGCTACCTCTGGTTAAAATGATCGATTAGATTACATGTCATGAAATTTGGCAATGCAATATGGCCACCATTGTGAAAGTTTAGAAGCAACACATTTGTATATGTTGTTAATACAATACCTTGATAATATTACTGTTTAGCTTCAAACTGACCAGTATGGATACCATTGCATATGCTACAGTAACCAGGCCTGTCCTCTGTTAACATAATAACCCAATTACACAAACCAATATGATGAGGAGCACCATCAGCGTTTTTCTCGGGTCCACCTACGCTGATTCATTGGTCAGCGAGTCAGACTGTTGATCCTCCTTGGCATATGAAAAAGCCACACAAGGCGACTGTCAATCATGATCTTGGTTTTCAACAGGTTTCCTCTTGGTTTTCTTCTGTATTTATGTAGCGCAGACTAAGAATTGAACAATTCATTTAATATAAGCAAAATGCCCTTGAGTATATAAAGGTTAAATCTTAATCTAACAAACAAAGCCTTTCATTGTGGAAGAAAAATGAGCCTTCATTAGGGACCTGCTAGCAACTCAACTTGTTTCTTTTTTTTAGTTTTTATTAAACTTGTAACATCTAGAGATAACCCTTTTTTTTTTTTCTTTTTTTTTTTTGATTATGGGGAATCTGTTCGATTTTTTGTAGCTGCTCTTTATTGACATGGTGAAAGGAGTGTTGTGTAACCAGTGGGAGACTTGAAAGAGTTCGCATGTGACTTTAGCAAATATCACAAGTTAATGTTAATTCAAGCAAGGTGCTGATGTAGTTATGTCATGATCTCTACATTAGATTGCTGATAAAACAAACTTGTCACCCAAGTGTAATACTTCAACGGACATTTTATACATGTTCTGTTTGACAATATTGCTGCAGTTAGGTGGGTGTGACTTCAACAACTGGGCTGATAAATGTCCAACATTTACCTCACACAACACTTTTATTATAGATTAAAACACAGCATATGCCAAGGATACCTGTTTAAATTATTTAAAACAGGGTAATATACATGTAGCTCAGTTCTGATGAGACAAAAAAATATATATATTTGATGCCACTTTGCAATTCAGCAACAAGATAAGCCACATAATTTAATTTCAAGTTTATAAATTTCTGACAATTTCAAATGGACATGTTGTTTACTGGTTGAATAATGATTTTCTGTTTTGCACATCACAATTGAACTTTTTTTTTACGCGCTTTAAATATTTTGTTTCTCTTTTTTCCTGTGAGCTTTCTTAATGAAATGGACTGAGATGATGTACGTTGTTAAAATTTAAAAAGTAGAAGATCTGGAGTCGGATATTTATGTAACATTCATTTAACCATAATGTCAAGATAGTAAGATGTTTATTACTGTCTTTCCTTATTTGATATCTTAGTGCTAGTATTTTACAGGAACTCTTCCATCTTCTATCATTTATTATTAACACAGATTCTAGTAATAATGAAGTTGCGTGTACATTACTGTCAGTTTATCGTCTAAGGTGAGACAGCGCTATGTCTATTCTGACATGTTTACTCTCTTAGCGTAGGGCTTGGATTAATGGCTGATCATGTTTATTGCACTTATATATCTTGGTTGTTGGCACTTATGCCATCATTAAAGCTTTATTATTTTCACTTGTTTCAATGTCTGAAAAGTTTGGAAACTGCTTTTCCAAAAGTCTTATTTATTGGCGTTTTGATGAAATCATTGGTTTCCCTTAAAGGTCCATAGGTTCGTGTAAAATACTGCTTTTGCCTTTTTGTGGAAGTCTGTATGTTTTGGTTTCTGTGTATGATTCCAATCAAATGTATCCTTTAGTACATGAAACGTAATTGTTAAGTTTATTTGAGTCTGAATTTATTGGTTTCTGTGAGTTTTGACTCAAGGATTTACCTGAAGGACTGTGTTTTTTGTAGGCATATGTACTTGGCATTGGAGAAACATAAAGTTTTCAACAGAGTGTATGCAGTCATGTAAGTGAAATATCACTGAGCATAGTATTTAATACCATTAAATTAGTAAAATGACAACTTTTTCTTCTTCTAATCTTTATTTTAAGGACAGTCTAAAATTCTGTTATAAATTTCACAAGATCTGCATATCTATTTTCTTTTCTTGATCTCTTCATTTTACATTGGCTTCACTTAAAATTGTTGTTTTTTGGAGTGTATTAGTTTAATTCTCTACAACCCTGTACTAAATGGCTTCCCAGGAAGCTGGTGCTAAAATAAGTGGGTTTAGTGAACAATATCTGTGCCTCAATGTGACCACTCTTCATGTATTTAGAAGAAGCATCAGTTTTTACTCCACACGTAACTGTATTGATTAGCTACTCTTCTTCTTGGCTTGTTACCAACTGAGTAGGTGGTTAAGGCTCTTGGCCAAGTCATGTCAGTTTTCACAAGACAAACAATACTGGTTTATTAGCAGTTATAGTTATTGTTTTAATCAGTTATATACGATATGTATATCTGATCAACATTTACTTGAGAAAAAATGTTATCATTAACCTCTTTCACTTAAGTCAGTGTAGTATTGACCCCTTTAATAGTTTAAAGGTCCTGGAATTAGTCGCCAATGAAGGCATGCACCTTTTACTTATCAACAGCGGGTGGTTGGAGGGAGCTTCATGTTGCCCTGGTGCCCTCAGAGCTAAAGGGCAACAGTAAGTCGATCTGTTTGTGGTGTCTGTATTGCGTCCTTTTATTGTCCTGTATTTGTCCCGTCTTGTCTTTGTTTGTTGTCAGTGGTGTCGAGGGTGGTTTCCTTCACCCATTGGGCTGGCATGTCGTCATATAAGTGAAATACCCTTGAGTGCGGCGTAAAACCCCAATTTAACAAACAATCTTTCTCAACATTTATAAAAGTGTACTTGATGTAGCCATAAACTACACAATTTAAACATCCACTGAATTGTCTTCAAGAGTTTATCCTGACCAGGAGTTTAAGTTTTTTTAAAACAATTATTTTATTTACTATAAATTGAGCTATATACAAGATTTAGGTGTAATACTAATATACATTGTAAAATTTCTCTCTTAAAATTTTATATAAATTCAGATGTTTTCAAAATTGATTGGCATTCCTGTGTTAGTGTGATTATTCAATATATTTGTAAATGTTGGGGATAATTTTATAATGTACTTCAGGTACTAATACACCTGAATGATTTGTGTGCTGTAAACTGTCTTCATAAACACTGACGAACAGGAGTCTAGCGAGACTTCAGTGTGCCGTTAATTAATATTTACTGTTTGTAAATTGTAAATATTTTTGGGTTTCTCCTTTTTCCACCCAAATTAAAAGATTCGCTGAGAATTCATTGTTCATTTCCAATCTTCAGAGAGATACCCTTAGATTGTAGGCCTATCTTTTCAAACAATAGTATACTTAGACCATCCACGGTTCAAGTCCGTCTATCGACCATCAGGTATATCAGTCACTCAATGTGGCTTCAGCAATTGCAGGAATGGTTTCCTCTCGGTTATCCACCATATTTAATCAAGGATCAGTGTGAAATGAACAATCCAACGTCATATAAATGAACTTCCCTTGAGTGCGATGCTAAACCCCAATCAAACAAACAAATAAATAATAGTTAGCGCGATTATAGGAACCTTCTCTTGAAATTAAAAGAGACTTGTCCCATGGGAATTGAAAAATGCTGCCTCATGTAAAACATATACCATTTGTCATGGAATCTCCTATAGTATCTAATGGATGCTGGTTACATGGGAATAATATAGATACAGTTGTGTTAATGTAATGGCTATAGATTGATTGTTACCAAATACATAATAGGTTAAATACCAGTTGCCTAACACTGTCCATGAAGGTGATTATAAATATTATGAGAAGTTTGTTTTTGCAAAGCTAACATAACACAAAATTGGATATCTCTTCTGTGAGAAGGAAATACTTGTTTATAAAATAACCCCTCCTTTTTCACATAGTTTGCTATTATTTCAGTTGAAAAGAACATCATTGAGCATGGAATTTTTATTGGTAATATAGGGACAGCCTGGACAAAATCAAACATTGTGATATAGATGGCATGGTTTAGACGCCATTTTAAGGACCTGGAGGTACTGGAATTGTCCATCCAATGATGGATGTAGCCATATCTGACTCCTAAGTTTGTGTGTAAGATGGACCTGTTATTGGTACGCTTGACCATGCATAATGATGCAGTTTTTCCGTTTGAAAGTTGTGTCCAATGTTATTTTTTCATGTACATGTAGGCTATAGGTGTGGTTGTAAGATCTAGGCTACATGTAATGAAGATAAAGTGTGTAATTTGTTGCAGAGATCCGGAGGCTGTGGCAGCTACATTTATCTGGGTGACTTCTGGAGACACCTTAGTGTTTCCAGACCCCACCTAATTGCTGCCTGTCTCAGCTTTACTGGGGGTTATTTGTGGCTGATGTTTGTTATCTGTGTGTAGGCCTGTCCAGTCTGGTCACCACAGACATATTGACCTGTCTTCTAGATATCTTCTCCTATTAATTCTATTGCTATAGATTCTTCCCATGTGGCCAACCTGGTACTTCTATCACTGAAGTCTGTTACTTTCTCAGTTTCTACATGGTGTATAGATGTAAAGAGAGTGAGAAACATAATATCACATGCTTCCACCAGTATTCAAATCTAGGATTATCCGGAGACCCTCATCTCCCTCCTTTGGTGTTTTAAAGAGCAGAATATTCATTGTATTGTGAGGGAGCATTATCTACCCTACTGAACACTTGTATACTCAGTTTTTGTTGTTGTTGTTTTTTATGGTTGTTCTGCTCTTTACTGTTGAATTGAACATTATCATAAGTAAAACCTCCTTGATACCACAATAAACACAGATCATTCAATCAATACTGTTGGCTTACTGGACTGAATTCTATAAACTGAACTTCAGAATCTGCTCTCCACACTGAGCTCTGTAGTTTTATATTTTATGTTCTACCTATAACCCACAATGGTGTTTCCGTTTGAGCTATTTCTTGAATGAAGAAAAAGAAAGTGCCCCAATCCTCCACAATTATTTGAAGGCGGGTATCTTACAGTCTTACCATACAAAAAATCTGCTGGCTGAGCTGCCGAGTTTCACATTGCAATGCAAGTTTATATGAGTATGAACGTTTTGCATCGACATAGGGATATAAACTTAATATAGTTTGAACAATTCCCAAATCCTCTACTTGGATTTTTAAGTTTGTTTCAGTTTGTATGTGTTTTGTGTTTTGTTTTTGTAGTTACTTCTCAGCATAATATCATGGTACTTAATGAACAAAATGTCCAAATATACATTTATTTTAGAGATTTTGTCCCCCAATAAAAGAAGTACAAGGCTGATTATGTGATGGATAGAAGGCTCGAAGGCTTTCATCATGTATAAACACTTGAGCCCTCTGAGTAAGAACTGTAGGTTTAAGTATATCCATGGTGTCAATTTTGGAGGATTTGCATCCTTATATATATTTTCTTTTTAGTCAAAGCTAAACCTCGGTCCACACAACTTTTCTGAATGTCCATCGTTCCATGCACCCAAATTACTTGTCCAGTGTTCTGTCTGCACTATGAAGTGTCTTTCCAGAGTAAAAATTAGTTTTAGTTTATACGTACTTCACTTATTAATGTCATTCAAGTCTTATAAGGAGAATTCAGTTTACAATTTATTAAGTAAATTAATTTGAAATACTGGAACTAGATTTCTTATTTAGAATCAAGTTTCTGTGTAACAGGATAAATTCCTATTGGAGAATGTGAAGAATTTTCTGGTACATATAGCTCAACGTGGGACCCAATATTATTTTTCCCCCTCATATCATCAGATCATCTTGTATTTTCAATATATGCTATGATCGTTTAAGCAGTTTATAAATTTGTTTTTATTTTATTAATAATTTATTATCATATGATAGATAAACTAAATCAATTTTGTTCATGGCTAACAAAACCGATACAATATATATGCTTCAGCTATAAATAATTTATCCTCTTGTCAGATTGAAATATTGTTCCATTTAGAATAAATGGTTATGAAATGTCTGATTTCCATTGGGATTCCCACCCCAGTAAACATGTTTATTGGAATACTGTTAGTGGGACATACTATAAACGATTTTGGTTGTTTTTGAGAAAGTCTAATACATGTACATTGTTTCTTCTTCTATGTGGCTGCAACGAACACAACTCAATTCCTGTGTGCTGAAAACAAAACAGAATTTTTATTCAGGAAGCTCTGAAATATTCATTGCTACTTGGAAAACTCTATTAAATTTGCAAAATGTTATATTATTTTGTGATATTATGTAAGAAGTTTGTAATAGTTGTTGACATTTTTCAAACTCTGGTTAACATCATTAACTTCCGGTGTTGACCTTTATTACTTTTATTGTTTGTCTATGGGAAAAGTTACTAGCTGAATGAGATTCAACTTCAAATGTTAAGCGTTTAACCACCTACAACTAACCCGTTTAATTTTTGTTCATTTCTTGTATTGTTCACAGGCTATCACAACACCCAGTATGGCTGTTAGTCACATTATGCTGGAGGCGTACAAGAAGTATCTTTTGGTGTCGATGATTCTCCATGGCAAGGTAACTTCTATTTTTTCATCACCGTCATTTGTGTGTGTGTGTGTGTGCGTAATTGAGAAGCTTAAATACAGAAACACAGATCCAGTCATTCGAAAGCAACTTTGGTCTGTATCCTGAAATAATATTTATTCAAATGATGTCAAATGTAACAAGCCTCTGTTTATGTCATTTTATTAATGGTTTTGTGATATTTAAAATTATACCACCTACTCAGCATGAATGAAACATTAAACTGTGAAAAAGTAGTATGACTCGAAATAAAAAATTTCATATCAATATTCTGCTTGATAAAAAAAGTCAATTATAGTATTGACTTAATTTTCCATTTCACCTCGTGACCTGATAATGGCGGCCTGTGACCTTGATTCAATGGTTAGTCTGTCTAACTACTGATCCTCCTCCGCTGAACTGCTCACAAGTTCAAGTCCCCCCAGTCTCAGATTTTACCAGGTTTCCTATTTATTTTCAACGGATTTAAGTAAATCAGAGTAAGAAATGGAAAATTTGTTAACATATTACTAAAATATCCTTGAGAAAGCATCAAGCACATCTGATAATGGTTATTGATTCACTGAACAGATGTACCTATCAAGTGAGATGTTTCATTCTTCACAATGATATAAGTGGTTAGGTTATCAGTAGAAGCAGAAGTGTTACTAGAAGTGTGAAACTCCCAATCCAATAGTGTGTACGGCATTGAGTTCAAACTCAGCACTTTCAACTTAACGCAGCGCCTCTTGTAGCAGACTGGCGAGGGAGGCAATACAGTTAACAAATACGATTTATAGACGCACAGGAAACATAGAATACAATTAGACACAATTCCTTGTCTGCATATTGAACCGATCCTGATTTTAGCAAACCACAGGCAGTTTTCCCAAAATTTAAAAGTCAAGAAACAAAGTCAACTAGTCAACGAGAATTAACGAAACTTTACGACTTACTATTGCCGACTAAAATATAACCTGCGCAATAAATGCATACTATTTTGTGAACCGACTGCACAATCTTACAATTGACATGACCCAATCTCTGATAACATGGAAGCTTATCTACACTTCCTAATTATAGGTTGTTTGATGTTTCATACCTCTAGCTAATGGACAAGAAACACCGTGATCATTGTCCCTTAAATTATACATGTAGTTGCCGGTGGTTAGGAGGGAGCTTTCTGTTGCCCTTGAGCTCTCAGAGCTACCTAAAAAGCAACATGAAGCTGATCTGTTTATAATGTCTTTGTGTTCTGTCTTGTGTTTGTCTGGAATTGTCTTTGTTCGTTGCCAGTAATGTCGAGTGTGGTTTCCATGAACCATTGGGCTGGCACGCCATCATGTGAGTGGGAAAACCCTTAAATACGTCATTAAACCCAATCAAATACAGTATAGATGTAGTAGGCTTGGTGAAACACTCTGTTCAAAGTAATTAAGAAACCTGATTAAATATATCTCTCTGATTTATCTGTTTTTATCAAGTTTCTGCAATGTTTTCAATTAACTCCAAACATAAATAACTACACTTACACAACGATATTGAGAATGGTGATTATTATTATGATATCCTAATACAGATTTCTTAAATAATTATTATTACATTCCTGTTGCCCTGGTGATTTCTGAGCTAAAGAGGGACAGGAAGCCGATATGTTTGTGATGCCTTTGTATTGTCCTGTGAGTGTCCTGTATATGTGTTTCTGGTTGTTGCCAGTGGTGTCGGGGGTGATTTTCTTCACCCATTGGGCTGGCACACTGTCATGTGAGTGAAGTAACCTTAAGTATGGCGTTAAACCCCAATCAATCAAACAAACAAACAACCAAATACTACTTTCTATTTTATATTTTAAGTTCTAATAATTTAAGCAATGTCCTTATGTAATGTGGTAACTGTTGATTTATGACTCCGTTTTATGGTTATGAAGATGTGATCTCTTTGGTACTCCATTGTAACTCTGGCACTCTCATGGTTGGGAGAGAATTGTTGTCTATATTTAGTTTCTCATTTGCTTTTTGTATTGTGCAACTATTTTGAAGATGGTTGAGTTAATTACTGGCAAATTTCTTCTGGCCTGATTCTATCCCACTATAGCCTCCAGTGTTTCTTGATAACACATAGTTATTAATATTCACCATACTAGCTAGACCACCCATGCCTGATAGGATCTGTAAGATAGTCTGAAGGTTCTGTGAGTTGAGCCCTCTGGTTACTGTGAGAAGTGCACCACCATAAGTTTAAAAAAAAACTGCCCTTGCTTTAAACACTAATCAATAAATCTGTCATTCAATCTGTATTTATTTAAACAGGCTTGCTCTTTAAATTTACCCTATTTCCCTTTGAATCATAAAGGCCTATCTTATTCATTGTTTGCTACATGTATTTCTCTCTCCAACTCCAAATATATTTTACAGCAAAAGAAACCATTCATAATTGAATACTCCACCTTTTTCATGTCCATGTGAAGTAATGCCCTGATCATTCTTACTATGTAAAACAACACGGACAATAAAACCAGGGCCCAGTTATTCAAACGACTATTTAATTTAATTCAACATTAGAGGAAGTCATTCTGTTGAAGGTCTTTCTCTACATGGGTGGTTGGAGGAAGCTTCCTGTTGCCCTGGTGCTTTCTGAGCTAAAGCCCGCGGCACACGGGAGGAACTGGCTGAGCTACTGGCCACGAGAGACCGGCAGCTCAGCCATATCCTCTGTGTGAGCTGAAATTTCAGTGAGGTGTCTGCCTCAAGAGGCCGTGAAAAAAAATCTGTTGTGTTTGATATTTTCTGCCACCAGAGGCCCAGAGCTCATTGTGTGCGCTGATCATAAGCTACTGCTTGAGCTAGAAAAAGTAACTGACTAATACGAACGCGTTGCTGTGTCACGTGGCATCAATATGGAGGCCATTGATAACATCGTGAATGAAGTTTTTATTAGATATCACTTGACTATAGGACTGAAGGCAAGTTGGCTCAGGCAATAGCTCTATTGTCAGTATTTCGTTATTTTGGAATAACACTTTCTTAGTTTGAAAAGTTCAGAAAATTTTGCAGGTTGAAACCTGTCCAGGAATCGAACCCACGACCCTCAGAGTTAGGCACCGAATCGCCAGCAGTAAATGCAGGCCACCTAGACCACTCAGCCACCCGGCCTTCTACAAAATAGAAGGTTAGTCAGCTGGAGTCTAGGTAGCGGACATTCACTACCCCTCTGATAGGAGAGTGGCACAGCTCCCAAAGCTGAAAGCAATGAATAATTTTTGTGTCCTACATTTTACTATCCTACAATATAACGTTCCTGTGTACTCTTATATATATTTTCACAATGTAGATGAAAATCTACAATTAACAATTGAAGATGATCTATTTTTGGACACTCTATAGCTACTCTGTAATATCAGAAGCGAAACAATTAAATACGCATCAAGAAAAAAGAAAAACTCTGAGTTAGAAGAAAATTAAATAACTAAAGAAATCGAAGACCTGGAAAACAAAATTGAACAACACTATTTAGCAGTGACAGCAAATGAAATCTATAGTTTGGATGAATTAAAAACAGGCTCCGTACTATAACAAAAGAAAAATTGAATGGTGCGATAATGAGAAGCTGGGTATAGACTGGGCTAATCCAGGAGAAAAACCAAGTCAGTATTTCTAGGGCTTGGAAAAATTAATCACACGAATAATGTGTTATCAAAATTTGAAACTCTTGAAATGGGTGAAGATATCTATGACAGTAAAAAAAATAGAGAAGATATAATGTAGTCAACAATAATTACATTGATCCTGAAAGAAACGAAGGTTTACTCGAGTCTCTGATCCCAGCAGTGTTAGAAGCCAGTGAGGCAACTAGGCCGGAAGGTTTTGCTCTAAAAAATACAGCAAACAGGCTGGATGGATATCCGAGAGAATTTTAAAAATTATTTCGGAAGCAAATTGTCACTTTTGTATTAAAAGCAATAAATAGATATATAATATTTATGTGGTCAACTATCAGCCTCTCAAAAATATGGTGTTATTACATGTATTCCTATTCCAGGGAAACAGAGAAATTATTTTAAAAGATACCTTTTAGAACACAGTGTATAAATAAGCTTTTCCCTATACATTGCTAAAAGAAATTAAGTCCACTTTAGATAAGTTAATTCATGGCGACCAAACGTTTTTTTTATTATACCAGGACGATTTATAGGTGAAAATATTCGCCTAATATACGACCTAATGATAGAAACAAAAGAAAAGTTAATACGTGGACTTGTATCTATTAATGGTTGACTTTGAGAAGGCGTTTGATTCCATGTCGTGGGATTTTATTGATAAAGCTCTATCTCGGTTTAATTTTGGTCAATCTATGCACAAATGCAGGGATAAATATGTTTTTCTGTGATCATGTGTATTACAAAATGGTCATCTCTCCTCATTCTTTTAAAATGGGTGGAGCAGTAGACAGGGGGATCCCGTGTATATATAGATCTTTCTCTTGAGTGCGGAGATTTTGGGACAAATGATTAGGTCAGATAAAAATTTTCGGTGGATATTTATAGGAGAAATTGAATACAAAATGAACCAATATGCTGACGATACGCAGTTAACACTTCAGATGGCTCCGATAAATCACTACAAGAGTCACTGAATATACTACAGACATTTTATGAAATATCAGGATTGATAATAAATATTGAAAAAAAACAAAAGCAGCATGGATCGGTACAATGTCACTATCCGACTTACAGTCAACTATGCCAGGACATTAAACTAGCACTGGTGACAGACTTTACATTATTAGGCGTTAGTTTATAAGCACAAAATATACATGAGATATGGAAACAACATTATTTAGCGAAAATGGATAACTTGAAACAAGAACTGAACAAATGGAAAAATAGAAATTTAATATTGTTGGGTAAAATTATGGTCATTAAATCACTCGCCCTGTCCAAATTAACTCGTTTGTTCCTTTAATTACCAAACCCACCTGATGAGTTTATTAAAAACCTTAACAAATTATTGATCGCCTATACATATGGAATGGAGGAACAGACAGAATTAAACGAAGTATACTATAAACTCATGGCTATGAAACTGGTGGGTGGAAAATGGTTAATGTGGACATTTTTATACAAACTTTGAAGCTCTCATGGCTTAAAAGACTTTATATACGAACAAAAAATGAACATGCATAATAAACAAAAACTTAATGGAATAAGGCTTTAGTTGCCAGGGATATGGAGAACAACATGGTCAAACAGGCAAAGCATTCCTTATCTAATAGATTTTGGAAGGATGTTTTTATTGTGTGGTATTTATTAAATAAGGAAGTAAAACCCGATACGATAAAAGACATAATTGAAGAACAATTAAGGCTCAATATTAATCTTTAAAAATTATTTCTTATTTTAAAAAAACTGGCAATTAAGAAAAATAAATTTCATTAGAGACTTCCTGGACAAAAAAATGGGAAGTTTTCAGTACAAACTTTTGCATAGAATATTATGTACCGTACTAAATCATTAGCGAAAATGTCTTATGCTCTTACTGTTCTAGCTCAAAGGAAACCATGGAGCATATATGCTCCTGTATTGTCCTGTCACAAAGGAAACCATTGAGCATATATGCTCCTGTATTGTCCTGTCACAAAGGAAATCTGGCACACGTTACAAGATCTTATTAGTATTGCAAAAGACACTACACTTGAACTTACAAACTATAACATCATATTTGGCTGGGGTAGTAAAGAGCATTTAGTGAATACAATATCAGTTATTTCAAAGCAATATATGTATAAAACCAAATTTATTCCAGCAAGCCTACAATTCCATAACTGTAAATAATTCTTGACCATATTTCAATAGATAAATCAGTAGCAAAGATAAACAATTCTTTGGAGAAATTTATACGTCCATCAATGTATATTTGTAAATTGTTATGGCTTCAGCTGTTTAGATGTATAATGAGCTACGCGAATGTTATGTGAGTTGTTGGATGTCTATTTGCTATGCTTTGGAATAAAATTTGTGTTCACATCTATACGTGGACCGTACATAATGTTGTTTCTTTTGATACGGAGATTAATTCAGTTTATGCATATACATACCCAAATATTTAATGTCTATTTATAACCATGATATACAAATAATCCACTTAGGCCTACTATAAGACCATGTGCTAAAATACAGAACACCTAAATAGACTATGCCAATGCAATTTCCACACAAACGTTTCATCTTAATGTTAAATATGATGACACTAGCCCTGGGTCAAAGCGAGGCCACGTGGTATTGTACAGGTATTTATAAAATCGTGGCCACTTAAGACTACCAAAAAAAAAAAAAAAATCATACAAAATATCGAGAGAAAAAAACAAACAAAAACTAAACAATATACAATGTATTATAAATGTATTTATTTACGGATTTTTACTATTTTAAAAACCAATTGATATATTTTTATTCTAATATTATTGTCTTTGAAAGTATTACTTCAATATTATATTCCCTCGGCATAAAGTAGGCCTACTAGCCTATAGGCTAATGATTCTTTTATTCATCGACGGAAGACTTTGACATGCGATGGGTTTATGTACTCGCCACTACACAAGAGCGATATATTACAGCGTAACAGCCCCCTCATTTTGTAACCACCAAGTACCATTTTAGCCTTGTATACATGACTTTATAACATAATAGTCCGAGGGGCTCAGACGATAGTTTTTGAGTTATTCTCTGATGGGCCGTCAGGCATTATCAAAAACAAAACGTCAGGGCCACTCGGACTAAACATATATAATCATATTATAATATAGTATAAGGCCTTGTATACAAGGCTAGTACCATTTAGCTTTTTATCGCAGACTGGGCTGTACGCACTGACCGTCAGTGGCTGTACGCAGGTCAGTTGCTGTACGTAAGGCATGGAGGTAAGACGGCTTCCGGTTTTAATCAAATGGCGACCCCTGTTGGCAACAGGTAAACAACGTTGGATCTTAGCATGGAATTTTGCGCCTTTTTTTCATCAAGGTTAATAACCGGTAGAAAAATGACTTTGTGAGTTGTTATTTTAAAGTAGGTAAACAAATGAATGCGAAGAATATCTTATTTTCTTAAAGGTTTGCTTGCAACAACACATTTTATTAAAACCGTCGCCTTCTTACCTCCATGCTATAGCGCATTGGTCATAAACGAGGACCATGCAGTCGGAGTTGAAAGACAAGATGGTTACAAAATGACAACAACAGGTAAGCGTATATTGCTCAATACCAGTACCGGTAATTTGATAACCTATATCCAGGTTTGTTCTTAATAACATAACTTCTTACTTTCCCAATTTCTTGTTGATGTTTATAATACATCAAATAGCCAGACCTGTATCTGTCATCTGTCGCTTTATCTTTTTGACTATTAAAGCTTATAATATACCGGTACTGTTGTGTACTACATGTTATAAATGTATTCGCACCTACTGTCGCTTACACTTGATTGACTCTAGGTGAGACTGAGACGTTATTTAGAACTATATCCAGGTAATCGCCAGCATATCTTTGATATGTACCGTTATGTAGAGATGGGCTCACTCACCTTTTATATTTTTTTTATTTTTTTTATTTCTCCTGTCAACAAATGTCAAAATCATAAGGCTTAATGTGGGATGATCACCGATTTTTTTAAAGTTTCTTTTTCCAGGGAAAAACGGTCAAATATGTTTCCAATGAACATCAAATGATACATCTCATATATTTTCAAACAGATTAGTCTGAAACACCTGTAGAATAAACTGTTTTTCCCTTCTGAGAAAGAAGTAAAGTGTTTGACAATACAATTCAGGTGTAGGCCTATAGTTATGTCCTATAAAAAATGCAAATAATAAAACGGACACATTGGTATGCTTTTTCCTAAAACTAGAATTGGGACAAAATTGTTTTTGGCCTTACAGTATATCTGCTGTTACAGCTAAATAATAATAATTTAAACTTGTAAACATTAAAATGATACCAAAAGCTCAAAATGGTTGGAAGTTTTCAATAGATGGAGGTAAAAAAATGATATGATAAAATCATAACGTGAATATTTTTAATGTCCATTTAGTCACAGCTGTCAATATAAGGTTTCATAGGGTTCACCCATGTGTCACTGCATATAACATAATTATATTGGAGTCATTGTGCGGAAATCAATCTATGTGAGCCCCTAATTCTGCACTTATTATTATTATACATGTATATATACACTTGTAGTGAAATTAAAGTACATGTATACACCTGTAGTGAAATTAAAGTGCATATATACACCTGTAGTGAAATTAAAGTACATGTATACACTTGTAGTGAAATTAAAGTACATGTATACACCTGTGGTGAAATTAAAGTACATGTATACACTTGTAGTGAAATTAAATTACATGTATACACCTGTGTTGAAATTAAAGTACATGTATACACCTGTAGTGAAATTAAAGTACATGTATACACCTGTGGTGAAATTAAAGTACATGTATACACCTGTAGTGAAATTAAAGTACACGTATACACCTGTAGTGAAATTAAAGTACATGTATACACCTGTAGTGAAATTAAAGTACATGTATACACCTGTGGTGAAATTAAAGTGCATATATACACCTGTAGTGAAATTAAAGTTCATGTATACACCTGTGGTGAAATTAAAGTACATGTATACACCTGTAGTGAAATTAAAGTACATGTTATCACCTGTAGTGAAATTAAAGTACATGTATACACCTGTAGTGAAATTAAAGTCAAACACCCTTCAACATGGCATTGAACATCAATCATTCAACCCATGTTTATAAAACACCATCAAACCGAGATAGCAGTATTATCTCCATCCTAAAAGAAACACCCAAAAAAAACTTACACTGAAAGATTTTAACCACTTTTTAAATAGGAGCTGGAAACTATGAGTACATAATTAAGTTTACTTAAGAAATAAAATTTTCCCAACAGTGGTATATCTTCAATTTAATTGTGTGTTTCAGCACTGATTTCCCTCTGATTATATAGTACAAATGCATAATGTGTATGAGTTGCAGGTAAATATGTACGCTAACATTGAATTTACACAACAATTTTTGTATTTATCCATCCAGAAACAAGCAATATTTGTTGATTTATTTGTTATAGACTTTTCAGAACGGTTTGAGTTGAGCTGATACAGTGACAGGATGCATAGCCTAGTGGTTAACAATGAGATCACCGTGACCACACAGAATGGTCACTGTAAAGTGGCACTGTTGTTAGGGGATATAACAAAGCTCCCCTTGGAGGAGAAAGTGGACATAATCATGGTGTCAGCATTTCCAAGTTTGTGTTCATTTAATTTTCTATTTATATAATATAAATGTTGGATCCTGTATATTTGATCAGTCAAAAATACTCTACATTGATTTATAAGTTTAAAAAAATTTTAAAAATCAATTGAATTTTGTGAAAATATTTGTGGGCGGGGCTGTATTTTAACTGGTTAGGCAGTCCATTCATTCAATATTCATGCCAGGATTGTCAATGTGGTGGAAACCTGTGAGTGACTTGCAAGAGCATTCTAAAATATAATCGATTCTACTACCTACGTCAAGACATTGACTCTAAGATACACACGGGCCATTTTGTTTTGCACTTCTTTTATTTACTGGTCTGTGCCATAGGTCGCCCCAAATATTGGCGGAAATTAATGCGCGATGACCTGGCATAGCGTACGAGAGTTGTCTTAGTCTCGTTCACTATAGAAACTCTCGCGAGAATACGATTGTTGCAAGAGAGGCTGGTTTCCTCCAAGCCATGGCCAATATTATCTAACATAAGACCCTTTGGCTATAAGGGCACTATGTTTCCAGTGTTTACTTAGCACTGGAGGAACATTAATTTACCAACAGTGCAAATCACTTCACGTTTTATGGTTGTTAGTGTGGCAAGTACTCTTGGATACACCATCATCATATATGTTAAATACCCTCGGGTACAGTGTTAAACACCAATCATATCCAACATAAATATAATTTATCACACCAGCAAAGGGGCATAATTAATTATAGCCAATAAATAGCTTACAGAGACAAGTTTTTAAACAGATCTTATTCTCAAGTTGTTAAAGGTAGTCTACAGACACAATATGACATGATGATATGATTGCTGTCACATGTGCAAATAATTGATCAATTAAACCATGAGTTATTCCCCCTTCCCAGGTGATTACATCCCATCTGAAGGTTCCTTGATTGGGGCACTTCTTAAAGAGCTGAGTGTCAGTGTGAGGAAACTGTCAATGGATAAAGATATGGATTTGAGGAAACATTTTCATTGCTGGTTATCAAAAGTTCTCCCAGAACACCTGCCTTACAGACGGTTGCTCTGTTTTGAAAGGTAATTTGTTTAATGAAGTGAACTACAGCACGTAAATTTAAACTCCTCATGGTGTGGATAAGAGCTAGGTCTGCCCTGTTCTGGAAAGAGTTTGTAAGTCACATTCTAGTAAATTTGGAGAAAATTCGCAAAAACTAACTAGCCCTGGCACTGACAAACCAAGCACTTCCAGATCATGGTCACATATCCTATCAATATACTTAAACTGACATACATATTAACACCGTCCGTCCATCCGATTTAATGTATCCCTTTCAAATGGAAAATTCCAATAGAATTTTTAGTGGATTTTCAAGTGTTACTCTGGTACATGACCTGTACAGTAAACAAATAGACGAAAGAATTAATGAAAACAGTAAAATACAGATTTTTTATCAAATTTCAAGTGTGGTTGACTACGTGTTCCTGTCATTGTCTTTTGTCTTTTTATAAGAAAAGGGTCACAGAGTGTTATTTTGGCGATAGGGATAAAGCTTTGACTCTAATTTACAATATTTCTTTGGCTAATAAGACGGAAAACCTAGAAAATTTAAGAACCAAAATGAGTCAAACTGAATTTTAACTAAAAAAATAACTTTCTAAGTTTATCCATCTTTACTGTCCAATGGTTTTATTTCGAGTCGCTCTCCATTACAACTCTTGACAGATCGTGCACCGTAAACCTATATATATAGCAATACTAACTGTTGAGTGAAGTGTAAAAAAAGGGTTGTCTGACACTTATGTATGTGACCGGCTCATCCGTCATCTCTGATTGGTGTATACAAGTTCTGAGGCAGCCAATGAATGACATCGATGAATGGAATAGTTTGAGATGCACAGTCCTCCAAGTGTTGTTACACTTACAATCTGGGGATAAAACGGTTAGCCACAGAACAAGAGGTTTATCCAGATAAGGTCTGGTAGACTACAAAGTCAAAATGTCTGATTCATCTTAAAGCCATTGAATTGTGTAAACTTCAGTACTAGGTGTCACTTTGGTGAGAAAAATATATTGTGCTAACATTTTTTTTATATCAGGTATTTGAAATGTGTAAAACAGTTTGTTTTTTAAATACACTAAGCTATTTGCCAGATGTATAACATTTAATTTTTTTGCTGGACATGAAAATGTCCTGTCTTTTTGTTTGAAGTCTTGAAAATTTTACAAGACAATGTTTATGTTTTATTTGTAAATGGAAAAAGTTGTACATGTTGATCCCTGCTTGTTTAAAATGTATGTAAATTATAAACCCATGAAGGACATCATATGTTGCTTTTGTTTTTCTTCTCTCTCTTTTAAACAATTGTTGACTTGACTTTTTGCTATATTTTACAACAGAAAGGTTTCCAATGAGTTTGTGCACATAGGCTCCCTTGTCGGAGATGTTTTCCGAGGACTGACCCCTATATTCAACAACCACGACTCCACCATGATTACCCCTATACTAGGAACAGGTTTACAGGTACACAAGGCTTCATAGTGTAATCTCAGATTGGGAGGCCCGTGGCCATGGCTTGGTGGTTAGCGAGTGCGCTGACTAATCCTAATTTGATGTACCATCTACGGGATCGAGTCAGGTATATGAGTGAGTCACATGATGTGGCTCCGACAGTTGTGGGGGTGTTTTTACACGGTTTCCTCCTGGTTTTCCACCGTAATCACGCAAGGAACAGTTTGCAGTGGACAATCCTTGTCATATAAGTGAAATACCCTTGAGTACGATGTTAAACCCCAATCAAACAAACAAACAAACAAATTGGGAGTCTGCAGTTCATTTACTTCTTTAAACTATTTGAACTTTCAAGTCAAGAAAAAAAAGTATTACTTACACTGTTTTTTAGTTTACCTAATGCACTTAAAATCCAATTAGCTCTGTCAAAGTGAAATTAAATTAAAGATAAATCATCGAGCCAATTTAATAATTGAAAAAAGGCTTTAAATGTTCCATGAAAACATGCATGTGTTATGGTCGTGTGAACTTTTTTCTCTGTAATTGTAGAATTTTGCACCAGATGTGATGTTACGGTCACAAGTGGATGCTGCCTGTAACTGGATGAAGGCTGGTTTACCCCTGAGAGAACTCAAGATTGTTGTGTTCACCCGTGACCCTGGTTCTCTGACAGAGGGGCAAGTTGCTGTGGTTAAGCTCTTTGCTAAACTGAAACACAAATGGGAGAAAAGGGGGGCAACTCTTCAGGTAAACAAGATCTATTATACGGTATCGGTGTTTCCAGTGCCTGATGCTATTCTAACTAATGGACAAAGTTGATTTGTTGTGGTTTTCGAGATTCAGCTAGCTATGGGTTTATGCAATACTCAATGTGTTTTATTATTTGTATTTTTCAGCAGAAAATCCAAATCAATCCAGGCCAATTAAAATAACACATGAGCAATTATAATTAAGATGTCTTATTTCTTCTTTAATATCATTAATACTTATTTATTACAGACTGTTTCTATTTGATTTCAGGCATTCACCATGCAGTATGACGTCTACTTCTCCTACAGTAAAACTGATTCCGATAAGGTTTTCAAGATGAAAAATCTTCTGCAAAAGAAAAACAAATGTATTAAGATATTCACAGAGAAACAGGAGCTCTGGGCAGAACATGCGTGGCAGGAAGCCATGTTTGAAAAAATGACTGCTTGTAAAAGGTAATTTTGACTGATTATTCATTGAAGATTTATTCAAATATTCATGTGTTCAGAATTTGCTGTGCTGTAGATTTACAGTGGCTCATTTGATTGGCTGTTGCCTGTCTGTCAACAATCTCTCAGGTAACATAAATGGCTCTATTTCATGCAATTATCGATCCTTGGAAGAAGGTTTTCTTCATAGTTAATACATAATGTATGAATGAGGAGACTTTTTTTATGCTTTTACTGCAGGCAGTTTTGTTGTCATTGTGGGGGGGGGGGGGGGGGGGGGGGGGGGGGGGGGGGGGGGGGGGGGGGGGGGGGGGGGGGGGGGGGGGGGGGG
>JAQQZZ010129660.1:0-13889 GCA_030265115.1 Mopalia vespertina | reverse complement strand
TGGACAATCCGTCGTCATATAAGTGAAATACCCTTGAGTACGAGGTTAAACCCCAATCAAACAAACAAACAAATCTATAGTCAACACTCCTACAATATATTTTGTATGTGAAGATGTTTTATTTCAAGTTTATACAATCACAAGTATGTTGATAAATTTATAAGATAGACTTGTGAATACAATAAATAAACAAGAAAACGTAATAGTTTGCATACAAATTCAAGTCGTTAAGCTGCAGAGAGTCTCCAAAATTCCTTTCCAGTTAATCACAAATCTCGATTGGCGCTTTACATTTAGTCTATATATATCTTGTTATATGACAGTCAACTATAAAGCGAATTTTGAATGAGTTTGAAATGGATCAAGCATAACATAACTGTTAATATGAGGCTTAGTGTGGAATGGACAGTGAGGAAAGAACGATAGGGACTCCAACTTCCGCAGATATTTCAGCTCCCCAAGTTCGTGATCCGCGAACTGGCACGCTGGCTTCACTCGATGGTAATGGAAATGGCTGTGATATCCTGGTACAGATTACACATACACTTGTCACGAACGTAATCTCAGCGAACAACTTTTTACAGAATGGTCTAATGATTCAAGGCAAAAAGACCTTGCATTCCCAGACTCGGCCCCGAATGAATGTGATAGAAGAAGAGCTCAAAAATGAAACTTTTTGATGTGCTCTTTCTTTGTATTGTGTTGATAGAAGTATTTTCTCAAACGCACGTTTAAAGGGTCAATGCGACCATGAACTGGATTTTTAATAGCATATATTTTGACTGCATGCCACATCTAAGTCTTATTTCTAAAATGAAAGAGCTGTGTTCCGTAAACCGAATGAATTTGACAAACTCTTTGATAGTTCTATGCCAGGACAGTCTAAAGAAGTCTTGGCTGCGTTATTGTCCTGGCTCAAATTCCAGGGCACAAACACGGCTGCATATTTTAATAAATTTGGGGAAGATGCACTTAATATTATTTCCCTGACACAATGCAAAAGTAATTAATCTAAAAAAAATGATGAAGAAGTCATCGATGTTCTCAAAGTGTATTGAATTTGTAGGAAAGTTCTCCGAATAAGAATGAAAAAATCAATCGAAGATTGGAGAGAACTACATGCGTGTTGTTAGATTGACCAGGAAAAATCTGAGACAATATAGCTATCGTATTGATTTAGGAGAAGATAAACAACGATGTAGGTTTATTAAAGTCTGGAACAAGAGCTCAAGTGGGTAGCAATTTACGCCAGGAGAAAATGCATAAAATCATATAAGCTGTATGGATTTGTGCCAATTTAATTGATTGGACAAGACAAGGACAGAACGCATAACAGGGCATCACAACAAATAGGTTTCCTGATGCCCTTTGGTTTCGAGAGCACCAGGAAACCATTGCCAACCACCCACATGCCAGTTTGGACATTGATTTATTAGAATTATTTCTTTGTCAAGTTTCATCAACATCCCAATCAGCTGTTTTAGCCATGTGAACCTGGTGGCATTAAAGTCTTGACCTTGCCACATGGAATATTAAAATCAAGTTTGAATAGAATCCACCAGGTGACAGCATTTCTAGACAAGAATAAATTAAACAAAATCCTAAGCGACATCTTGACACGTGGAATATTTTGACTGTCTTGTCAAATGGAAGATTCATACTAACGAAGTTTGATTTGTATTCCACAAGCAGTTTTTAAGTTTATGTCCGGAACCAAAAAAATGACAAGCGATTTTAAGTTAACATACAGAAAACAAATTTAGATTTTGCCAACAGGGGCCTCCACCTATAGATCGACATATGCCAAAATTAATTCCAAGTAACATCTTGTCACATGGAACAATCATACTAAGTTTGATTCGAATTCCACAACAAATTTCAAGTTAACATACAGAAACCAAATTAAGACTTTGCCGCCAGGTGGTTCCACCTGCAGGTCACCATATGCCAAAATCAATCCCAAGCGACGTCTTGTCACTGTATGTCCAGTTACAACTGAGATAACTGTCACCGTCAAATACAAGCATAAGTTTGTATAACTCGTGATAAAGTAATAATCAATACATTACAGTACGGTACTTAAAGGAATTGTCTTATATTATAAAAAAAATACCAATGTCTGTCTCTTCGTAGTTGTTTAAGCGAGTAAGGGATTGCTTAATAACCTTAAAGCAGGGCTGGTGAACTGTGGTATATGACGTCTTCAAACTACAGCTGTCGCGATTGAAGAAAAATACCTACTCGATTGCCTAGACGGTCCGAGTCTTACAATAAATCCTTAGTGGAATTAATTATTGTTTAACATGTAAGAAAACAGACGATTCAGATCATTGGGAGTATTGATAATGAATGGGTATTGAATAAATAGAATACGTTTTGTGGTGCTAAAAATTATAACCATTAAACAGGGCTTTCTCATAAAGTAGCCATCAATCACGCGGATAACGGGAAATGCGTCAGATGCGGTACAAACCACTTTAAGGCGTACAATACAAATATCATAATTGACACTTAAGAATTGATTTATGACACTTCTGTTGCTCAACAAAGCACAATCGATAACACTGATACAACGGACCACAGTTTCCGCCGAATATTACATTTACTTACTTTCCAAACGATAATTCAATAACTATTTCGTTTAAAACGTGTTGCTCTCTTACGAGTCTTAACGCGTACACTAGTTCACGGTACCAGTGTGATTACATTGTGATTCTGTGTCCTGAAGTCTCTTAACGTTAAATTGATTGATTGATGGATTGATTTATTCATTGGTAATTTACGCCGTGGTTAAGGGTATTTCACTTATATGACGGCGGTGTATTCCAACAATAATTGACACTAGCACAACCATACAATGCGTAGTTTTGTTTATCCTGTTGGAAAGTTAATCTCCGTCCATATTGCTAAGTAAAGACAGCATTGCTATTCTTCAAACAAACTGCCCTTAGACAGGGGACTAAACTTCACACTGAAGTACACATGTCCCATTTACTAAGAAATATGTGTAGACCAGTTACCTATTTCGCTAGTTCGTAGAAACGGGCCGTCTTAACCGACAGCCTTCATAGTTACATGAAATCGATTGCCCCAAATAGTATATTCTCTTAACTGCCAAAAACTAATGGACAATGACTGACAGAGAAGAGAAAGGGGCATATCTTGTGGGTCATATTTCAATTCTATTTATCAATAACCGGAACTCTGGGAGTAGGCGTTCTCTACTCATTGGTGTGTCAATATTATTACACGCTTAATATGGTTCAAATTGGGTTAAACATACTTCAGATGTACCAAGTGCTCAATCTGGTAAAAAAAAAAAATCGAAGAATCACGATTTTTGGAACACATTCTAATGACACAAGAAACATGGGACCTCGTTCTGTGCGTCAAAACTCTCCACTAATGATTAAAATGTCAATCCTTCCGCTGAGCGAATATTGGAGTGGCGTTGCTTAAACCCTGGTGTTGTTTAATTTGCATGTAAAGATAGGGAGAAATTGATTATGTATTACAGCGTTTTAAGTACATATGATATTGATTAAATCGTATGGATAAGAACAAAAGATGTAACATATATAATTCTATATTTATTATTCTTAAAAAAGAATGGCTATGTTAAATACAATGTAAAGACAGGGGATATATACATTATTTTGGGTTTCATTTAAATATCAAATTTCTTTAAAATTCGATTATAATTTACAACAGTGAACCATCAGAGGGTAATCTGTACCCGCTCGTAGAACAACTGTAGAGCACAGAAAAGGATATCTAAGTAAACATTTAAGAAAGAAAAGAAAAAAAATAACAGTTCAGAACATACGCAGTCCCGGCTTTTTTATCATTTGAATTTAATTGATGGTATCATTTCGTGGTCTGTAATGTATGGTGGCTGATTGTGGCCATTTGTATTCTCGCACTTGGCTGGAGCGAGAATCTTGTCAAATCACTATAATCTCGACTTTCTCACCAAAGTACGCGAGACTCACAGACTTGACGGGCTCGAGAACATCACTAAAACTATCACAGGACCGATATGGACGCGAAAGTAAACTGCAATTGCGATGTTGACTGGGCCCGAGAATAACCTTCTCGCTCACACCAAAAACGCGCATGACAGTCGAATCTTCGACGGATGCGAGGAGACTCATCCAATGTCGCGACACGAGAAGGGCGAAATTGCTTAAAATGGAATCTCGCCATTCGCGCCTCGCGACCTTGGCGGGAGCGAGAAAGTCTGCATTGTAAACGCTTGGTGATGTTCTCGCCCCCGCCAAGAACGAGAATATCAATGGCCGCAAGCAGCCACCATAGTTGGGTAGCAAATGTTCTGTTTTTTTCTAGCCAGCTTACACTTCATTCAGTTCGCAAAGAGATAAAGCAGCAATTAGGTATAATGTTATAATACCTTTCAAGTTATTACATACACCGGCTAAGTTATGAACGACACGCGTTAAGTGAGCATCGACAGACTATAGTGTGTACTAATTTAACCATGAAAAACGTCCACAACTCCCTGAAGAATTTTTTTTATCTCGCTTGGTTAAACAAATTGGCTTTCCCTTCAAGACCAACAACACAAAATGGTTATCTCAACAGATTTAACTTGATTAGGATGTGGAAGAAAAGCCTTGATGCTTGTCTACTCAGTTCATGTCACGGGTTTCATTATTTCTTCGCTTTGTCAGCGATACAATCACCAGGACAGCCGTGAAATTTGGTCTTGACGGGTTACCGACAAACTCTTCCATCATTCTGTTATGTGGTGTAATGCTTTACCTTCGATAGAGTCTTTCCTTGTTAACCATATTTCAAACACAAATGGCCATTACTTAAATTCCGACACTGAGTAAGTACAGGCATGTGGAAACATGTCAAATGTTGTCATTCGTGTTTTGGAAAATGTGCATCGCCTTGGGTTTTTTTTAATTAAAAACTTAAAATAAATGTAAGTTACCTGTTTTACTGATTCCATACTTGGTATTATGTTTAGAGCTTAGAGTTGGGAAAATTGCATTGCGAGATTTGCCTGTTTGACTTTTGTCAATTATATACATTAAGAAAGTCTATAGCAAAATATTTATATACTTTGCTATAATTAAGCCAATAATATAGCATATTGATTTTAGACAGAAGTTAAGAGTGTTATAAACCAACTGTATTTATCAGCCACAATATTGATGTAGTAAAACTTGTACTTGAGATTTAGTATATAGATGTTACATAAAGCTGTGAAGGGAATTCCTTCAATTCTGACCAGTAATGGCTCAGGGACGAGGGCTAACGATTCCTAAATCATTTAAAGAGAGGAGTCACTTAGACCACAAATACCATCAAGTGATTTAGACCCGCCGTCTACTGACTTAAGGTAATTGTATGGCTTACACGAGTTAGCCCAGTAGAGTGTAATGGGGGAATACAGATCTCGAGAATTCCTCTCACTAATAAATAATACCCAATGTACACAGTCATTAATTCCCGATCCATTTAGAAGATAAATGTAACCGCCGTCCTTAAATCTGGTGAAAACAGAAACCGGAACAAGAAGGCCTATACGTCGGTTTCCAACTCTTCCTGGGGCAAAACACACAGCGGGATTTTATTTGTAAATCTCTCAAGTCGTGGTGTTTTGATCCACGATGATTTGGTTTTTACTACAATTTCTGTTAACACGATGGTCCAGATATTGAAAACAACTATGATTGATTTATCAGTATTAAACGCAATGCTCCGATGTGGTCTTCTTTAAAACATTAAAAAGTAACACTACCATCATGTGTTATTTGCCAATTTGTTCTCTGTGGGACAACACAACGTTTCTCTGAAGTTGACAACCTTATTTGGGAACTTTTATAGTGTTCCAGAAATTGGTAAAACAACAACTTCTACTGGCCAAAGAAAGTCTGTATTTATACCACATGAGAGAATACAACAATAATAGTATGTCAATATAAAAGTGTTTTGTAAACACACTGTTACGGAGAGAATAAATTATAATTGTAATATTTAAGAGAATAATTCATTTAAAAAAATTGAACATATTTATTACTTATTAGCGTAAGGGGCTGTATCGGATTAAGCCTAGCTAGACCAAAGGCAATTACACGTAGGTAAATATACATATTATGTTAAGCTTTGAAAATTTGTTCTAAGCTTTATAAATCTTTTACTAATAAATAGGACTAATGCTTTGTGTTTAATTTACTTATTTAATACTTCCTTAAAGTTTATGAATAATGTGTTGTCTTGATAAAGAATTTGAAAGCATTTGTTTCATGAAACTAGCATCATATGTTTTGTACATAAAATGTACATTTTTAGAAACTACAAAGACCGAAGCTTGATTTTATAACAGCAAGATTTTACAACAACACATACCAATACTATAAAGAATAGCTGCTAAAAGAGACTTAAATTACTTTGCCGTTGATTAGAAAGTTTGATTGGCGTAGTGATTGTAGTCTACATAGTATGTGATAGGATACCCAACAAAGCGAGTTTAAGATGACATGGAAATCGATCAGGGTCATCATAACTCTTAATATAGCCCTCACTGTGGACTGGACAGACGGCGAAGGAAGAGGGGGACTACCGCTTCCCCAGATACTTGACCTCTCTGAGTCCGTGATTCTTGAACTGGCCCGCCGGCTTTACCAGATTTTTAAGAACATAGTCCTGCTATCTGGTTGCAGCTAATACAAAGACCTGTCACGTAGTAAATCTTGGTGAACATCAAGCTATAGGTGATGTGGTTGTTTTCCAGATGCTGTCCATAATACAACTATGTTAAGAAACGATTTTTGGCAAGGTACCGTCATTTGCTAGTGAACTATGACCAAAATGTTCGTTTTTGTACTGTTATATTGTACTCCGGTAACTAAGAATAAAAACGGATTTTATGTTGCTTTTGCAAGAAGGCTAGGGGTAAAAATTTAAATAAAATGCTTATTCAAAATTTTTTCACTCACCCGATTTCCCTTGTATCAATCTAAGTAAAATTATAACCAAGGCCCAGGAGAAACACATGTCTTATCCAACCAGAGAACACCATCACCGCCAAACGAAAACGCAAGCCTCAATCATCCGTTACCTATAAGTTAGTATATAGCTAACACTTGAAGTGACCTGTTCATTCCAAACGGTAAAAAATTATCTTTTTCTAAAAGTAATCCATCCCTTTGGCTCTGTGGACGTTTATGCTAGAACGATCTGTCCCACGCAAGCTGATGAATAGCAATACAGGACGTCTTCAAACTACAGCTGTCTCAAAATGATAGAATACATACTGTACTCCCTAACTGATTGGACTGTCAGAGTGTTTAAAGCTCTTAGAGAACCAATCACTGGTTAGAATATCAGAAAACAGACCATTCAAATCTCAAAGTGGAACCAACAAAGTATACATTTGTTGACACCTTAGAAAATTATTGCTGAACGAAAAACGGATCTTGTACTAAAAAACATCAATGTTCTATTATACTGCGTGTTCCATACGCCGTATATATTTCTCTTCTGTCTTATTATACTGAAGACAATTCCATTGTATGCAAATGTCCTGTGTTCTGTAAATAAATAACTATCTAAACTAAGCCCGCCTAAACTATCTAATTCCAATTAACTATCTAATTACCGGGTGGCTGAGTGGTCGAGGTGGCCGGTATTTACTGCTGGCGATTCGGTGCTTAACTCTCAGGATCGTGGGTTCGATTCTCAGACGGGTTTCAGCCTGCAACATTTTCTGAACTAGAATCAGTTCAAACTAAGCAAGCGTTATCCCAGAATATCGAAAAATCTAACTTATCACGGTATAAAACAAGAAACGTCAAGTTTACAGTTCACATCTTTCTGCCACGTGCAATGCAAATATCATAACTGACACTTCAGGATTGATTTATGAGCCATTGAATACATTGCTGCAAATGTTTCATGCTTTTGTCCTGAAAATATACAAACGCTACTCCCCGGAGAGTGTGAATCTGAATCCGTGTCAGCACTTTGTTTAAAGTACAAGTGTACCATTTCTTAAGAACTTGAAATGGACCAGTTACCAATAATATACGTAGTGGGTGTTATTTAATGGTATCGACTAAACCATCAACCTTCTGAGGGACAAAAATGTACCATTTCTTAAGAATTGGAAGTTAATCAGTTACCAATAAATGGCTAAACGAAGTGGGTGTTATTTAATGGTATCGACTAAACCATCAACATTCTGAGGGACAAAAATGTACCATTTCTTAAGAATTGGAAGTTGATCAGTTACCAATAAATGGCTATACGGAGTGGGTATTACATTTGTATTTAATGGTGTCGAGTAAACTATCAAGCTTCTGAGGGACAATGAATCGATTGCCCAGATTGTCCACTTTTGTTTAAATGCACAAACTATTGGACGTTTGACTACACAAAAGCATGTACTTGCTTCGTGAAAAGGGTAAGAACCATACGTTTCTATATTCCTAATCAAGATTGAGAACTAACGACCGGTTAAATTCTATTCCATCCAGCCAATGTATTCATCCATCCTCGTTCTGTTTGCCAATCCTTCACGCAAAATAAATTTGAAAAATTCTTCAAACGCAAAGTTGATGCCAATCACCTCGGATAGTTTTCCCAGTGGTTTTTTTTTCAATATATATGTTTGAAAAATGGGTCACAAAAAAGTGAAACGAATTTATTTTGTATTAAATCACTCTCGTTTATTGTTGGTATGGCTTGTGTATATATTGTAATCAATAAACGCTATCAATAAACCATTGAAATGTTATCAATAAGCAATGTTAGAAAAGTGTTTGTGATATGCCTTAAAGATCACTGGGTTTGTATGTATGAAACAAAGTTCAATGTGGGCATTTAGATTTTGTTTTAGTATAACGGCTCTTGGGTATAATTTCTAAGCGGATGTAATTTTCATTCCGAATAAGTTTTTCTCGGACAAATTGTGACAGACTTGAACACATTACCGACAAATACTGAAAGCATATCTGAAACGATTCGTTTTTTTAAAGAAAAAGACAACTTTTCCCAACCCTCCCCCTCCCCAATAAATGTATATGCATGATTGTATAGGTATTTTGTCATCATAATTCCTGAATTCTAAATATATTTTTAAAGTAATGTATGACGAGCTTCACCTAGGCAAAGTAAATCACTATTCTTAACCAACTTGCATCCTTTTATTGTGCACATCCATGCAGTTATATAAATTAAACAAAATTATATACGATAGGTATATTTATGTATTCCTCATCCTGTTACTTGCGCCAAAATACATTGTCTTGTTATCTGAAGTGGGAAGCAATAAGCTAAGCTCACCGCTTATGGGGAAAAAGTTCTTTCAATCGGACAACTAAAAAGCTCTCATTACGCTGTGCCGTTTACCAATTCTTAAAATTGACAACTTTAATCCAGCAGAGAAAGTTTCCTTCTAATATTTATCATTTTTCTATCTTCCCGTAAAACAATTACAGAAAAAGAAACCAGATGTTTAGGGCAAATACATTTGGCAGATCCGAATAAATGGCTTCCAGAAAAACTTTAATGATTTCAATTGCATTTTTTCACGATCAGTTGAGCAGCAATTGTAGGCGAATAAACCTCTGTAAACGTGGCTTCAGCTGAATCGCAACTGTTTCGTTGTTTACAGCCCGATGTCGGATATAAAACTATAGTGCTCAGACAGCCATGCAGTCCGATTACACTTTTTTGCTAACAGATACAACATTATTTTGTGTTATTTTTCCCATTAAAATTACACTGTCAAAACGTCAAAGTGAAAAAACCCATTTAACACATGATAAATGTTCAAAGATCCACGATAAGACATTTGTTTAATCCTGTTAGTTTAACCGTATGAGAGATCTCGAAGAAAAACAACAACACACAGTTTATCTCAACGGGTTTAATCAATTCTTGGAGAAAAGTCTGGTTCTCAGTCTACTTTGTTCATGCCGTTGACTCGATTATTTCTTGGCATTATCGGTGATGAAGTTTTGCCAGTCGTAAAATTTGGACTTTACGACATTCCGAAAAGAAAACCCATCATATCGTGTTGTGATTTCTCATCCTGGATGTCATATGACAGACTCATTTGTTCGCTATTTTAACTTTAAACGTTAAAACGTTTAAAATATTATGAAAGGCAAAACATGTTACATATTTTCTCTCAACTTTTGTTTCATAGAATAAGTATACCGTACCGTAAGTTTTATTTTTTAAAAAGAAACGAAGATAACCATTCTAGCAAATATTCTCAATAAATCCACACGAAAGCTTCCCGACTGAACATGCTTTAAAAATTCCATTTATCCTCGATAAAAACAGATAAAATTTTAAAACAGGAATATATCTGAGAAAACGTATTGACACCTGTCGGGAATATCCATTTCGACGGATTTAATCTCCCACGCACTAGACATTTTTTTTTCTTTTACTGTATCTAAACATATCATGTGACATAAAACAAAATTGGCTAGAGCTGATGAATCTTATTGTTATACCTCCTGTCAAATTGTTGAGTTCTAATTGATCGAAAACACGTCACGTGGTAATAAGCAAAACAAGGCGTTGCATGATTCCCGTCAAATTTCTCTCCTCTTCGCTCATGTGAAAGCCTTCTTCAGTAAAGCAGACTGATCACGTTTCATAGAGGCTGGCAATGCTCGTATATTTCGCAAATTTGCACTGACGAATCAACAAATTTCCCAAACACTGGAAGGGATACATTCTGTATAACAAAACAAATACCGCATGTTTAAGAATGGAACATCAAAATTTGTCAGCTCTCGATAATTGATATATAACACGCGTTTCCCCGCACGTTGAGCATCACATGACTTAAGCTGATATATTTTGATGTTATATTCTCAAACCTGCAGTAATTGTTTTGTTACATTCATCCCAGTGTTTGGGACAGTTTTATAAGTGGTAAACAATAGTGAAATAAACTTGTATTGTTACCCTTAAAGAAACGGTGCCGACCTATGCTTTACAACATAACAATTTTATGTGGCAAAGTAGACGCATGTTTACCGGAGAACATTTTCACGAAAAAGGGATAACTTTGACGGGCAGACAATTAATTTTCAATTTCCCACGCTCCTACTCGACATCGACAGAAATTGTGAAACGTGATTTTAATTTGCTAATTTGTAATTTTGTTTAATGCCACGGGGCGTGCTTTCGGTCAATCAGAACAAAACATTTGAACATGTTTCACTTGTAATGGTAAGAGGGAAGCAGTATAAACCATTTAAACTACGAGCACATTCCACTATTCTTTGAAATGTGTATCATATTTTATACGGCCATGATAATTAGAAATTTTAAACTGCTATAGTAAGATTCTATTGATTTGACTCCAAGTCGATGGAACAAACACTACCGAAAATTCGAATTGAATTGGGGAAATGGCAACTCGAGATTCAGCCCTAGGACATTTCTGAGGAAAAAAAAACCCCAAAACAAACGAGGAGAACGTGGACGTAATAATAGTTTATCAAATTTGTAGGGAATGTTTTTCAGAATAGTAGGGAGAAAACGCAAAAACACATGGGAGACACATATCAATGTTACAATGTGGCGGTATAGCAATACACATGTAGAGAACCCTAAGACAACTTTTCATATTGATTTGACAGAAGACGAAAATATGTGGTTTATTCAATTAATTTCATTCCAAACGCTATTCTAAATATAGACCAATTTGATTATAGAAACAAGAAAGCTGTATTTGAAACGTTTTTGTATTTTTCTTTTGTGACGCGCCACTCTTTTTAATCCCACACAAGGTAAATTAATTTGCTTTGTATAGTTCTGTCCAAATTGAGAAAGAAAGGTTTTATATTCATAAAGAATTTTTACACGCTGTGATATGAGGCTTGGGTCCTCCTCAAATATCTCGTAAAATAACTTGACCTGAGAATAAACTGGCCCTACGTACAATTGCAGAAAACATAACATGATTTATTACAGAAAACACAGCCAGTGCTAGATGTGTTAAAAGTCAAACTTACAAATGATGTTATCTCTATTGAGCACAAATAGAGCATTTAACCAGTTCACGAAAGTGCACGATTCGTTTATAAAGTAAAAAAAGAACTCACCAGATTTCCCTTGTATCAATGCAAGTAAAATAATCAACAGGATCCAGATGGAACACATGCCTTGTCCAACCCGAGAACACCATCACATCCAAATAAAAACGAGAACCTGATTCATCTGTAATCCGTAAGTTAGTAACTAACTCTTAAAGTGACTTGTATATTTCAGCGTGCGACGGAATTGTCTCACACTAAAGATAGTCCATCCCCGTGGCTTCGCAGTTATTTAAGCGAGTACCATCTTAAGCTTAAAGCACGACTGGTGAGGGCGGTACATGCCGTCTTCAAACTACAGCCGTCTCAATGGGAGAGAATACACGCTCGTTCACTGCCCGAGTCTGTAATAGTAAAGCTCAGCGAGAACCAATCAGAATACCGGAAAATAGACCATCGAAATGTCATAGTGAATACAACAATACATACATTGATACCAGCCTGGAGCATTGGTGATGGATAAATAAATCGACTATTGTCATAAACAGCGCCAACGTTTTCTTAAGCTGGTGTGTTCCGTTTCATGTATGAAGTGCAAGTGTCTCCCGAATGTGGCACGATTTTTTTCCTTCCGGCTGATTCTACCTAATTCCTGCTGATTCTGAATAAGTGTGACTAGGTCTTTAAAATAGTTTATTTGTTTGCAAAAAGTCCAAGGCTGGTGAGCGACTGAGAAATAAGCATGCCGTAGTCCTATAAGTATCAAGCTGATCTGGAGAATTATTGGATACGTCACATATCAAGTAGAAATCAGTTCAATACTTGTAATGTAAACACTATCACTGACACTTCAGAAATGATTTATGAATTATTACACACGTTCGCTCCATGGTCGACCAGCACCACACAAAAAAGAAGTTTAACTAACCGCATCAATTCTTGAACCAACTCCTACGAATAACAGACCTACTTAAAGAGTTTATCTGTTACGCGTTTGTCTTAAATTTGTACATTATTATCATTCAGGTGTGTGCCAAATGTGATTCCGCTTCCTAAAGTCTGTAAGGGCTTAAGTACTCGGTTGCCATTTTTTTAAAGAACCGAAAGTACCTCACATACCAATAATATAGAGAGTGGATGTTATTTAGGAGGTAACGGCCTAACCATCTGCCTCCGAGGAACATTGAATCGATTGTCACATGTTATCTCCCCTTTACTCGCTGAAATGAATGGACATTGAGGAGAAAGGTGGATATCTTGCGACCACATTGCAAGTATATTTATTAATTACTTGGTCTCTGAACTCAGGGGTTCTCTAGACAGACTCCTTACCACTTTAAGATTACTTTTGCCTCACTTTAGATTCTATTCGACTAAAATATATTTTAGTGCAATCTAGTGGTCAATAATTTAGGAACAATTTCATAATCATAATTAAATTCTGGAGATGATACTGTAATGGCATTTTATACACGTAACCTTGTCATCTGCGTCAAAATACGAAACTAAAGTTTAAATATAAAATCATTTACAAGAACAAGTATTGAAATAAACTTCTTTCATTTGCACTCAAATTATTTACGAAGGAAACAATTCACGACCTGTCATCTAGCACATGTTCAAATGTTTAAGTCCAATACCGAGGATATAACACATTTAGATTGCTTTTTTTTACGGTTTGATTGGGGTTTAACGCGATAATTCTTGATGGCGGCTGGAAGGAACTTCCTTCGTGTTGGGGCCCGCGACCGTGGCTTAGTGGTTAGCGAGTGCACTTTCGGAGTCTACTTCGATGTACCGTTCACGGGATCGAGTCCGCCTGTCGACCCTCAGGTATATGAGTGAGTCACA
>JAQQZZ010129649.1:0-13889 GCA_030265115.1 Mopalia vespertina | reverse complement strand
AATAGAGGTGTGTGTGTGTTTAGGGGGGGGGGGGGGGTCAAGTGAACAGACGTCAGGAAATACTTACTCGGCGAGATCGAGGAAGACGTCGAATGACGGTATAATAGCCAGACTCGAGCTCATACCCAGCAAACACAATGATAACACATTCAGCCATAACTCACTATGGAATGCAAAATAAACAAATTTAAAAGGAAATAATTTGCAGTGACGCATGAGCTTAATTATACATTTGCGGCAAATGTCAGTAAATTTAAGACATTAAAATACAAATAAAACACAGAATGCGTGTTTTATAAACAGACCTTGAATTGCTGCCATGATTGCAATTATTTTTAATCCAAACGATATGGTGACTAATACTATGTCTGTATGGTCATTCTCCACAACTGAAATAAGGATTGATTAATGCAGACAGCCTTATCTTCGCCCACTGAAGCGAAATAACTTAAAAGTGATTCTAATCTCTCCATAATATTTGCATGCAGCTAAAACAAAATAACAGCAATTTACACAAATCGTAGACATTTGTTAAAATTAAGTAACCAAGAGTGTGTGCCAAACGAAATAAAAATCCATATGAAAGGAGCTTAAAATTAAAACATATAAGGCTATATATGAAAATCTTACTTATATTTGTCTCCCAGACCAAAGATAGGGGATGGTCCCAACAACAACAAGCCTATGGCAGAAAAGGCGAAGCCAGGTATCAACAACAACTTGTTGTCTTCCTGAAAATAGATTTAACAAGAATTTCATGCTTCTTGACAGGAAAGCCGGGAGATGAGGATCACACCGTGTAATCCCCTCGCATGCTGTGAACATGTATGCTACGTCGAAGGAAGATCAGAAATCCAGCACATACAAACCGCTGAATCACCGTCGAGGTCCCCACAGTGTTTGTTTGTTTGGGGTTCAACGCTGTATACGATTATTTCACAACTCGTATGAAGGAATGCCAGCGCAATGGATAAAGGAAACTACCAGCGAGGTAAAGGACATGACAGGACAATCACAGGACGCACAACAACAGAGCCCCACCACATCGGCTCCGTGCTGGTCCTTACAACAGTACATCAAACCACCTGCTCCTCAAAAGTCTGCATGCTTTTTTTAAACACAAGTGTTTTGAATATGGTTCAAGCCGTCTGATAACGAAAATGACCATCGCATGAGTATTTATATTTTAACAGCTGCAGATCATATGTATGAATATGTGTATTAAAATCAGACTATTGAGATGAAAACAAAGTAAGCCAGGTAGATGTTTCTGTTTCTTATATGGATTTTCTTAAAGAAATAATATATTCGGAAAATACATATATTTTTTCTTTTGTTTTTATCTATACCTACCATTCTGTCTGCAACTCTACCCCAAAGAGGTGCAGTCAAAGCGTAAAATGCGGACATCAACAGGAAAATCAGTCCAACTATCTCTGGTGTTAAATCGAACTAAAATAAAGTGTTTAGAAAGTGAGAGTCGGTCGTGGGAGGTAACGGGTTGTGTAGATAAAACATATACGGTGTACAAGTACATTTGGAAGTAATTAACAGCCCTTATTATTAAGCACGTCACCGGTGTAGCATCATGAAATACCAATGGGTAGCGCTTGTGTTTATGTTGGGTCGGTATAGGATGGGCCTTGTCAAACACTCGCTGTGTTATTTAGCAATTTTTGTTGTTGCTGTAGTAATGTTTCCCCGAAAAAAAAAAGTGAGCTGGGAAGAGAATCGTCACAATGTAAACGCCAAGCGTTTTCGAGAATAATGTTATGCCACACATTTATATATACCCCAAAATATGGCAATGTATTTACATTGATATCCAAGAAATACAGATCCCACCTCTGACACCAAAAAGTCGTGTGGTTGACAGTACAGTTGTTTCCTGTAGCGTAACATACCAATGATTATCTGTATTGGGGCCATGTTAAGCCGCTATCAATCACAACTACACGAATAGTTAATTGATCTGAAAGATTCGATAATAATCACAATTCTGTCTTGGTTATGCATATTGTTTGTTTAGGATGTGGGCATATTAGAGGCAGTGACATACCTCCATGAGACGGGGTTCTAGAGTGGGGTCTAAGATTGACCAGATGACCGCCCCAACAACAACAACAATATTCATAACAATGATGGACGGCATTTTTAAGAGTTTTAATACTGATCCCTCCTCATGTGAATCCAGAGAATCTGAAAGGAACAAAAACAATATTCAAACATTAATACTCAGCTGCTCATAATACAGGCTACTCTGTTATGTTTACAATGTTTAGTGTTACCAGAAGCCTATCAAGCAGAAGTATGAAACCAGCCATTTCCCAGTCTCAACGGCATTCTGACTTTCAGTGGACTTTCATAGTGTCATATGACTCATTGCGCAAGAAATGGGGGAATTTCGTCCGTTTCGCGCAGTTTGAATTTCAGAATCCACTGACGCCTTATGGGTAAAATATAACGTTTGAAAAACGGTTAAAAACAGCGTTGCATGATTTACCCATGATTCCACATCCAATTCATGTCCTTCGCTGTTTCTCTATGTCTGGTTAGGGGGCGCTTTTTTTATCAATCAGCGCTGGTCTTGTCACAATGCTATTGAGACTGCGTAATGGCTGGTTTCATACTTCTGCTTGATAGACTTCTGGTGTTACATAAGCTTTTCAATCAATTCAGCTTTGATGTAAGACCAATAGAAAAATGTGCAATCTAACAACTATCTCAAACTCTTTTAAAATACAAAGGTAAAGAAGAAGACTTTTGTGTCAATAGAAAATAAGCATAACACAAAATACAGACAATGTATCCGAGATACAGCTACCACGTTAAACTGTACTAGCGGACGGATAATAAATAATAAGGTAGGACCTGCTAGGCTAACTACATGTAGTAGAAGTGTTTTGTGGCTCTAAGATTGTATATCAGTCCTCATGCGATTCAGTCTCAATTCTTGAATGGAAACTACCGTCGACGTCACTGACACGTTGGTAACAACCGATGACAAATTAGCACACACACAAGACAAACATCCTAGTGCAGAGTGCGCAAACGCAAGGCACCGCAATAAGTCGGCTTGGTCTTACACATAAGCTCAGGGGACACAAGAAGTTCCCTCTAGCCACCCTTAGCCCAGAGGAGCAGGGAATTCCCTCCAACCTCACACTTAAGTGGAAAATAAACTCACATTCTAATTCCGGTAGAAAACAGTAGTTGATTGGAACGGAGGCTAGAATCAAACCGCCAACAACCACAAACGGTAAATAGAATCCCCCGGCCTGGCAATAATAAGAAATACAAGTTTATTCATGAGGTCGGTTTAGTTTATGACGCCACATGAGTTGTGACGATATGACAACGAAACGTCCGTAGCGAAATAACGTTATATCATTGAAAAGATCACGCCATTGAGGGATTTTCCACATTGACGGTACAGATAATATTGCAGATAGAGAAATAAAACTTGGTGAAACATTATGAACTTCGTTTTCTTATAACTTACAATACAATTTATTCCAAAAGTGGCACATATATAAACTGTTTCTTACGATAGTTAAGTATATTCTAACGAGTACGAAGTCTGTACAACCTGAGAGAGGAGTGCATAACGAATTCTCTATCCATCAAGCCTCCAAAGGCGAGATATCATTTATCTAAATCGAAGGTCTGGGCTGCAATAACCTGTATATATGTAAACAAGGCGTTACTTCTGGTGTTCGTTCAGGCCATTTAATGTTCTAGTGTGCAAAGACATATTGAATATTGGGTAATGTAAAATTACACTCAAAATCATCCAGGACGTCATAAACAGTAAACAGACACCGCCCTCTATTCACACTACGTCACGAGACCTGTCAGCTGTCAAGGTCATTCAGCCAACGTTTTGGTCAGTACGTTGCAGTAAGAGTGTTAGTCACATTACGTCATGAGCAGGGGAGGCCACGCCTAAAATGGTGTTGGTCAGCAGGTTGCATAAGAGTGTAAGTGACGTTACGTCATGAGCAGGGGTGGTCACGCCTAAAATGGTGTTGGTCAGTAGGTTGCATAAGAGTGTAAGTCACGTTACGTCATGAACAGGGGTGGTCACGCCTAAAATGGTGTTGGTCAGTAGGTTGCAGTAAGAGTGTACGTCACGTTACGTCATGAGCTGGGGCGGTCACGCCTAAAATGGTGTTGGTCAATAGGTTGCAGTAAAAGTGTAAGTCACGTTACGTCATGAGCAGGGGCGGTCACGCCTCAAATGGTGTTGGTCAGTAGGTTGCAGTAAGAGTGTAAGTCACGTTACGTCATGAGCAGGGGCAACCACGCCTAAAATGGTGTCTATCAATGGTTGTTGGCAGGTATATTTTTGTCTTCCTTAAGAGATTTAAAAAAACGAACAAATTATGATTTCACGCCATATTTAAGGATGTTAAATGGTAGCCTTTCAACTGATATAGGCCGCATTCCAACCCAGACATCCACTTTGAACAATAATAAAATGTCTTCATTCTAATTGATCTTTGCTTGCGTTCAAAGTTACCTCCCCTGGCCGAAAACACAATGATGACGGCACGCTGAGCGCTAACCGTGATTGATCTGACCTGCATGGGGAACTACTATACACAGTACATCCCAAACGTCACGGTGTACAAGCATTGCTGAGCTATCAATAACCTCGAGGCGTCATTGTCATCCCGACCAACAAGATTAAAGAATGAGACAGTTAAAACAAGCCCGGAAATCCCGTGAGATACAAAACACTCTTACCCCATACAGCAAACCACCGAGGGCAGGTCCAGCCATTGATCCCAGCCCTACGAACACTTCCATTATACCCTGAAGAACATAATTAAACATCGTAGTAATTAATTTGTTTTAGCCATTCTGGCAATGTTTGAACGTTCACAATCCAGACAGCCGTATTCATTCTTAAACATATACAGTCTTGTATACAAGTTTTGAACGACATTTAGAAGTAACATAATTATATATAACATAATTTCTGGACAACCACTTCTTGTTTTGTGATTGAACACAACGTTTCTATACATAGGCCTATGCCTGTATCGTCATCAGGTGTAAATTGACTTGTGATTGTAAAATATACAATCTTGTGTTTGTTTGATTGATTAATTGGGGTTTAACGTCGTACACAAGGTTATTTCACTTATATGACGACGGATTGTCCACTTCACACCCTTCCTTGTCTTATCTCGGTGGAAAACCGGGCGGAAACATCGTAAAAACCACCTCCGCAATTGCCGGAGCCACATAATGTGACTCACTCATATACCTGAGGGTCGATAGACGTACTCGATCCTGTGGACGGTACATTGAAGTAGGATTAGTAAGCGCACTCGCTAACCACTGAGCCACGGCCGCTGGCCTACAATCTTTTGAAACCGCCTGAAAATTCCGGGTCGATTTGCCGTAAGTCTCTGTAGCTCAGTCGGTTAGAGCGCTGGCCCTGTTAGCGACAGACCCGTGTTTGAATCCCAGTGGAGGCAAGCAGAATGCAATTGAGGTCAGAAAACTGTTTTTATCAAACAATTACAAAGCTGGGGATATCAATCTATAGGGACTTGCGAAAGCCGCATTGATTATAGTGAATTAACCTCAATAAGAAGAAAACGACCAAGATATTGATGCTGGGTTTGTGGTACTCACAATACTTTTAGAGCAAATTAACTACAGTTGGAGTCTCGGAAAGGAGGAAAGAGAGGTAATTTTATATTTAAAAGGCGGTCTCTCTCGTCACAACATTCGTGATAGTGGGGCTTTAAAAGGACGTCACACACATTTATCCATTGTGACGTAACTAAAACGCACACTAATACAGTGTGTAAACAACCTCCGCCTGTCAGTCGTTTCTGTATCCAAGTACAGAACACAAACAAAGCTTTAATCTGATAGAAAGGAACTTACAAACACGGTGGCAATGCTGTTAGGGAACTCGTTGAAGGAGTAAGCAAATCCAGCAGTCTGTAATCCAGTACAGCCTACGGCTAATATTATACGTAATATAAAACACATTGATATAAAGCTCACACTTCCACCCTCCTCCACCGGTACATAATCCAAAAACCTGAAAGCACGAGAAATTGGTAACATACTTTCAGTAAACTTCTATTATTTAACACCGACGAATAACGCGTTAATTTCCTACAGTATATTGAACAATATTTTATCATTATTATATATTTGAGGTGTGTGTTTCGCGAGACCATTTAACTTCATGTGATAAATAAGTCCGTGTTTTGTCGTTACTATGGGTACCACGAAAAGTCAACCAGAGGTGTGCATTTCGCGTAACCATTCAACCTCGTGGGGTAAATATGTCCGGGTTTTATTGTTAATATGGCTACCACGAACAATCAGAGGCGTTCAGTTCGCGTGACCATTAAACCTCGTATAGAGTAACTATGTCCGGATTTTATTGTTACTATGGGTACCACGAACAGTCTGAGTTGTGCATTTTGCGTGACCATTAAACCTCGTGTGGTAAATATAAGTCCATGTACTATTGTTACTAAGGCTACCACGAACAGTCAGAGGTGTGTATTTCGCGTGACCATTAAACCTCGTGTGGAAATATATCTGTGTTTTATCGTTACTATGGCTACCACGAACAGTCTGAGGTGTGCATTTCGCCTGACCATTAAACCTCGTGTGGTAAATATGTCCGTGTTTTATTGTTACTATGGCTAACACGAACAGTCAGAGGTGTACATTTCGCCTGACCATTAAACCTCGTCTGGTAAATATAAGTTCATGTTTTGCCGTTGCTGTGGAGACATTCAGTCAGAGGCGTGCATTAATTAAGCGTGACATTAAACCTCTTGGGTCAGTTGCTCCAAAGACGATTAGCTGCTAACACCAGATTAAATCGCTAATACTGGGTTAGAGATATACCGTCAACATGGCGTGACGTCATCTAATAGCGGATTAAATTTAATAGTGCTTCGAGAAACTGGCCCCTTGTGATGAATAAGTCAGTGTTAGAACACATTCCGTTCATGACAGAAACCATAACCCCGCCTGCATGGCTGATTGATTAACGGCTAGGTTTTAACTTCACCAGAAGAGTATAGAAAATTCCACCCATGCGCAATCAGTGCGCTGACAAGTTCTTTATTTGGACAGTTTCCGCTTTCTCAAAGCAATGTGTTGCCTCATACATTGACTACGTCTGCCATTCCAATATCCATTGGCATTTATAGAGTTGAAAATACATTTCTCAATCACGTGACCGGACTTGGGTTAAGTTCCGGTTCGGTTTAAATGATATCACTTCATTCATAAAAGCGGCTATCTTATCGAGAGTAGTCACTAAAAGGCCATATCACATGTCACCAAAGGTATCATATAGTTTAAATTAAAATATTTAATCCAGACACTTTTGATCGTACCCGAATAATATTGTGCAGCCTCCACTCCAAAACCCCCCAGCTAAATACATGAACTTTCCTCCTATCTTTGGCATCTGAAACATAATTATAGATGTTATTCGGTAAATAGATGGAAGTATATAGTTTCAATTTTATAGTTTGTCTGTTTTGGGTATAACTTAATAATCAAGTACAGTTCACTTATATGGCGGCGAATTCCCCACTAAAATACAGTTGGAACTGAGAGGAAACCTGGTAAATATACCTTCTCTGCGAATGTCGGAGTCATCTTTTATATCCGAGGACCACTGGGGTCTGGCGCCTGTTAGCGGTACATCGCAGACTGATCAGAAGTCCGATCCGCTTAGCACCGAAACACGCAAATTTACGAATTAAACTTGATCATTTTCAGGGATAAAAAACCTCTACAATGCGGATTATAGTTTATCGTCTGAAACACTCTGATTCTGAACCTCTTAAGAAACAATGAAATAATTCCGCCCATTAACCAATGTAATATTTTGCATGGACCGTACATTGTTTTGTTGTTTTTTTTTCTCTCTTCAAATCAATTTGATATGATTGTTCGTGATACCCATTGTACTGCTTTCATTTAATTTTCTCTGAGGGCCTCAGGGAAGAACAGTTTTTGAAAAACTGTCTGAGTTTATATATTGTAGGCCTATCCACCCTCGTTAAATAAAGTTATATATATATCTTCATCTTTGTTAGATGATGGTTTTATTCCGAACCACTCTGCATTATACAAACTTTGACCGACAGCCAAACTAAAAAAGATGACTAAAAGGTACGCCCTTTCTTCAATACAACAGTTCCCTATATTCAAACTAACTCTACCTTTTGGCTTCTACCAAGCCAAACAGTTATGTGCTGTTGAAGAATGTTGGCAGACCCTTGGTTGCATTTTCTATTTTGAGATATACACCGTATAATAGCCCCAAGACAGGTTCTACTCTTGTCCTCACACTAACCAACGCCATTATTACATTACATAATTAAAATTATAATTAACGCATAATAATCTATATAAAAATCTATATAAAAAACAGACAAACAAATAAATTATTCTCACCATCTTGCCACATATTGGAGCCACAATAAATTGTGTAAGAGAGTAGACGCCGAATATCCAACCTGAGATTGAATTGCTGACGTTCTTGGTAAGTGCCTACAACAACAACAATAATAATAGAGAGTAAAAAAAAAGTAGCCCTATTTTCTTCTTACTTATCGACAACATTTGTTAAAAATAACTAAGATTCAAATTTCAGATAAGATGACATTTACCTCTTGTGGAAAGAAAGGAGCCATCAATGAGAGGCAGCATGAGGTCAGGAAGTCACTGAGGAGCACGTTGAGCAGTAGGAATTTCTGTGCCGCCGACAAACCTCGCAGAGAAAAAGTCCCGTCACTGGATTCTGAGGCTGACGTGGACTCCCTGCTACTGCTTGTTGAAGAGTCATGGTTGAGAGCCTCGTCTTGGGTTGAGTCTTGAACGACAACAAAGGGGAAGGCATCATTATGTTCATCAGGGACATTGTCTTGTAATTTTGAATCCTTTGTGGAAAATTCCCCTTGTTGTGACGCAGGTTTTTCAACATCATTTATGTGGACATTTACACAGGGCGAAACTGTCCTTGGATCCTCACCAAAGTTTTGGACCTCTTGGAGACCTTTTGGTCTAGCGGAGAGAGTTTGGTAATTTCTAGGAGTTTGTGTTGTTCGAGGTTTATGTGGATTTACTCGCGCGTCTGATACACTAACAGATCTAAAGCGGCCTTTGGCAAAAGCAGGTAAAGCTCTCGGAGGTTTCACGGGGGCAGCAGCTTTCTTTGGTGCCCGATTTGCCCCTGTCTTATTCTCCTCTTTCTTCTTCACATGGTTTTTGGTTTCAACTGGACTAGAATAGCGACTGGACTTGTTCAGGAGAGGCGTTGTTTCGCCATCTTCTTGGTCGCAGTGCATCCTGGGCTGTTCATCTTGTTCCGGTAGTTGTCAGAATGGTTGACAGCTGTCGTCTGTAGGTGGTTTAACCTCTTCTGCTGGATGCGATCTGAACTTATGACTTCTTGGTAAATGCACATGTGAAGACATGGGACTAAAGTGGCGTTACGTTCAGAAAACTGAAAACAGATTTAAACACAGATTAAAAATACATAATTGGATTTTACAGAGAAATTAACAGATGAACCCTGCTTCACAATACATGTCACCAGACTACAGACAAACAGTTGAATCCATCTAAAACGTAAAACGTTTTTAATGCAGTACAACCGCTCTATTCGTGGTTGATTGAGCCGGATTTACTTTCAATAAAAATGATAGTACGAATGTCATACCTCTTTCGGTTTCTTCACACACACACACATGCGCGCGCACACGCACATACTCTTACACACACACATGCGCACACACAGCAAGCTGATAAACTACGCGAAAAAAGAAGAGGCTAATTATGCTCCAGTAGTTATTGATGAATAACCTACTTGATTTGTCATTCAATAAGTGTATAGTCCTCAAACCACACCGCCGCAGGAATGTCCGCTGATTAACACAGCTCTGTTAACTCCTGATCGAATACAATTTTAACAATGGAATGGAATTAAAATGAAATTGTTAAGAGTTACACAGATAGTGGCTGCAGGTACGCAGGCCTAGCAAACGCTAAAGAAAATGGTATACAGAAAGTAAAGACAAACTAGTGAACTCGGCCTACATGACTTTTTCACAGCTAACCACCGTAAGTAATTTATCAGTTCGATTACGCATGGGGGTCTTGTGCATAATGAGATTGGTAACATAATGGACAGATACAATCACACAAACGTTATCTTGAAATCCACTCAACTTATTTATTGAAATAACGATGTGGAGCGAGCAGTGTCAGGGGTTGATACCGTAATTACGTTTGTTAATTGTGTCTGTTTAAACCGCCTGACCGATTGGTTTGGTCACGTGGTTGTTTATCACTGACCCGTGAACCGAAAGTGTCCGCGTGGGTTCTCGCCATCATTCAGACCGAAACCACCCCAATATTAATTGAATAACATTCAAAACGGCGTAAAACTAAAAGCAAATACACTTTGGGCGGTGAATAGTAAAATTACGTGTTAAGTCAAATTTGGCACAGGTACTGCGTTTAACATATATAGCGTTTTTTTCGGCACCGAAAGTGTTTTATAGCGTATTTATATCTCCTGTAACAAGATTTTATAATGTAAATAGATCTGCCAACTTCTGTACACTGCGGAAAAAATAATCAAATCAAGCAAGGAACTTAACCACATAGTTACAACCAATACCCATAACACAATTGGGGCTCTTTATATTGGCGAGGATTGCATATACATCAATTCAAAGTACAATAATTAATATTTAAATTTTAGGGGAAAGATAGTCGATTTGCTAACACGGCTGATTGGCTCGATTGGTACAAATGTTACTGCGCATGACCAACTCAGGTGTATCCGTATGTACATCTCGTGAGCAGCTCGTGCAGGTTACAGTCGAGGAGAATACTTTAATACAGGCCTATATTCCTTTTTTATAACCTTTGCACCTAAACACTTACTTGTAATTTAGTTTATGTTGAAAGGAGGTTAAAAAAGATAAACAAATCTATAGGGTAATATTTGGCTCTAATCTAGGTAAGGTTATTGTCCGCAATTACGTACTTCGCAAGATATGCAGAGTCAAATAAAAAAATTCTTGGTTTTCTTGGTTTTCATGGTATGGTTATATGGTTATTAGCAAGATGAATACAGAAGCTTATTTCAATCGACTAAAGCGTGTAAAATCAAAGCGCAGAAAACTGTCGGCGTTGCACATGGACAAGACAGAGTGAAATCCACTCAAGTGGAACCATCAGAAATGGGTGTTATGTTGTAGTCTCTCTGTCGAAACTAACAAGAGATAGTGTAAAGCAAGAGTCTCTGGCTGCACCACCAACAGGGGTGTTATTATATCGCCTCGTTGGGGCCTTGCCACAAAGGGTGCTATCTTTAAATCTCTCGGGCGGAACTACCATAAGGGGTGTTATCCTATAGCCTCTCCGGCGGAACTACCAAAAGGGGGTGTTATCCTATAGCCTCTCCGGCGGAACTACCAAAAGGGGGTGTTATCCTATAGCCTATCCGGCGGAACTACCAAAAGGGGGTGTTATCCCGTAGTCTCTCCGGCGGAACTACCAGAAGGGAGTGTTATCCTATAGCCTCTCCGGCGGAACTACCAAAAGGGGGTGTTATCCCGTAGTCTCTCCGGCGGAACTACCAAAAGGGGGTGTTATCCCGTAGTCTCTCCGGTGAAACTACCAAAAGGGGGTGTTATCCCGTAGTCTCTCCGGTGAAACTACCAAAAGGGGGTGTTATCACGTAGTGTCTCCGGTGAAACTACCAGAAGGGGGTGTTATAGCCTCTCCGGTAGAACTGCCAAAAGGGGTGTTATCCGATAGTCTTTCCGATGGAGCTACCAAAAGGGGTGTTACCCTATAGTCTCTCCGGCGGAACTACCAGAAGGGGGTGTTATCCGATAGTCTCTCCAGCGAAACTACCAAAAGGGGGTGTTATCCGATAGTCTCTCCAGCGAAACTACCAAAAGGGGGTGTTATCCGATAGTCTTTCCGACGGAACTACCAGAAGGGGGTTTATCCGATAGTCTCTCATATAGATAGAAAATTATTGTTCTAGGGAATATGGCTCTGCTCCCATCTGCAACCTCCAAATACACCTTCTTGCTCATTCCCCGCAGTAACGAAAAGATACATCTGCTTAAAAGTGTGTTAATGTGTTTTGGGGATCCAAAATAAAATGAAACAAATTTTTGATTGAAGGATAATAGAATTTGTTACTTTTTAAAAGACGTGCATTGATTTACAGCAGGATGTAAAACATCATTACATAGTCTCGGCGTATTTATACAATTGTAATTAGCCGGACGATGACCGCGTGGTTTTCTGTAATGTACCTACAATCACTACATGCCATGCTCTTTTTTTATGATCAAGCTGACTTTGTCCCATAATATGACGCAGCAAAACATGCGAAGGTACATGGGCCGCATAGGTGCTACACCTTCGGGAATCTATCTTTTAACAAAGCTAGCGACCCAGGCCAAAATGTTTCCCCTAGATAAAATAAAGTCTAGTCTCTGGTTTATTCGAGTCCTGGAGGTACAGCAAGACACAACACCAAATCACTCCGCAACACAGGCAGGTCATTCTCCTACGTCATACAGCTCTATCTCAAATGTAACGGAACCCACACCCTTGACCCGAGGAGAACATAACCCGAGGCGGCACGGTGTCGGCTAGGAGGAGTAGGCATTGTCTATAGCTTGCTGTAAATAATCATTAACTATTTCACGGATTTGGTTATATTCTCTCTATATACCGATGAGCCACGTCGTTTGATGCCGACAAACGAACTCTAACCCCTGAGCGGTACATCGAAGTAGGATTTTTTGTATTTGTTAAATGAAAATGAACGCAGATACACAACTGCAAAAAAATTAAATGATGTTATTTGAAGGGCCGCGAAATCAATATCAAGGAAGCGGCCCTAAAACCACAATTTCAAACAGAGATCTGTTCAAATGGGATTTTGTTGACAAGCCCATGATAATGACGAACTAGGCCATCGACATAATCCAATCACAGCTAACCGCATACATCGCTCGTAGGCTGACTTAAAGAAATAACGAAAAGTTTGGAGGCAAAGTTTAGAATTATAGATAACAAACATCACAATTCTGGAATAAGATTTGAAGATGAACTATTTGTCTCACACAGACAGGTGGTATTCATTTATTTTATGTGATTAGTGGATTTGAATCGGTTAAATTTCACCACAGAACAAGTTGGGTCGACCCCAGAGCATCTGCTCTAGCCAGGAGTTTTATTTCGAGCTACTTTGCATTACAACCTTTTGCAGATTAATTGCATATAAATAGAATCACAGCTACGCTCCCTGACGAATAAAATGACCAAGCTTCGAGTTAAAGCGCTGATAACATATGTTGAATGTTATACTCAAGTTTTGAAAATTTAGTAAAGCACTATTGACGTATATATGGAGAGTTGGTGTCTATAGGGATGGGTACATATGCAATACCCTCACTGAGTTGGTTGAAAACCCCGAACATATCCTTATTTCGAAAACGCTTCACCATCTTTCGTTATTGACTATCGCTGTCTTCTCGTAACACAACATCTGATGGTTGCGTAGAAGTTACCACGCATCCAATCAATCGCTTGGAAGCCGAGTCCGATTGTATGCCTTCAATCCGCCAAGGGTTGTAATGCACAGTATCTCTGAAGTCTGAATAGAACTCTTAGCTAGTGAACATGACCTCAGAGAGTCAACACTTTTTATATACATATACGACTTGTTCCAAGACCCTGTGCGGCTGTGCCGTATATTGAGGATTATCACAATTCAGATAAAATTCTAGGCATTTGATTGGATCAGAGCCGTTGGATATTATAAGTTATACCACGGGTTT
>JAQQZZ010129638.1:0-13889 GCA_030265115.1 Mopalia vespertina | reverse complement strand
TCCCATATTTTCTTTGAATTTGTGTCTGTGTTGATAGTGTCACAGAAGTCTTCCCAGCATTTTGTTTTTGCTTCCTTAACTGATTTTTCAGCTATCTTTTTAAGTTCTTTGTATTTCCAATTGTCTTCCGCGAGCCTGGTTCATTTGAATTTTCGTTTGAACTGGTAAAAGTTGGAAGACCAAGTTGTCTATTTATTATAAAATGTATGAGTTTTGTTCATGAAATGACAGTTTTCATATTTGGCATTGAAAACATATCACTCACGGTTTAAAGGTTTGATGGGATTAAGGGATTAGCATATTAGACCGACCGGATTAAGATGCCCAGCTGAGAGAACACTAATAGCCTGAGTATGCGTTAGCGGAATTGGCGTCAGCGGAATGTCGGCGTTAACGGAGACACCAACGAAACAACTATGTCGTAAGAGGATTAAAAAAATCATTACCATAAAGCAAAGTGATATTCTACTCGATGAACGGGACTCAGAAAACAGTCGGTTATCCTGATTTCTTTATTAAATGTACAAACCGAAGTCGTCAACATACCTCCCGGTATATCTATACTATCAGATTGTCGCTATGAATCTTTTTATTATTAACACCTCGTGGCATGAATCTACTGGAAAATTGTAATAAACAGCCCCTATTGTACCTTCTTTATGTGGATGTCATATTCATTATGTGACATGATCCTAACATTAGCTTCAAACTACTATCATAAGATGAGAAACAGGAGACGTACACAAGAATGTTTCGTCTCCTAAAAGATGCCGTTGTAGCCAGAGGGCTGACATTGTCACCGTCCTACATGTATATTCAACTCGATTTTGAGACAGCTGTCCATAACGCTGCTATTGATGTAAGTAGACTTTATTTGCTTTTTAAGACAGACATATTTCCTCTATTTCCGCTAACGCATACTCAAATTTTCGATGTCGGCATTAGCGGAATGAACCGTTTCGTTGAAATTCATATGGTTTTTCCAGCCAAAATCCATTATCTAGTATTTTTTATAACGACCAGGAATGCTCCGCTGATGTTCGGCCTTATTTATGTCATTCTGTCTAGCCCCAATGACTATACCTGACCTGTTTTTCAGCTCATTTTGCTCTTGATTTTGACTAAATTATTTAGAAATAGACTGCCTTTCAGCAATGATGTGATAAGAGTGGTTTATAATGTAAGAAACTTCTTCACAATTTGTTTAAGAGAGATTTTAAGAGAGATTAAAGTCAACAGGTCCCATGTCTGATCTAATTTTGATGAGATTGTAACGTTTGTAACTGTCTGTCGTCAAAGTTTAGTGCCAACACTTAAAAAGAAACTGTGAAATTGGTCATTTTATAAATGTTTTGAAAATTAAAGCAAATTAAATTCATATCAACAAAATAATTGTTATCTCATTGTCAGTACATTTCTCTGTAGATTTGTCAATTGTTTGTATACATTATATGTTCAAATTTAGGAAATCGTATGAAAACACAAATTACATAATTCAGAATACATCAACTGCAAAAAATCTAAGGGGATTTTTCAAAGAAAAACATGCCAGACACTGTTTATTTGTTAGATCAGGTTTAAATGTATAGTCCGGTAATCCGGTGGAATATATGATTACTGTTAAGTGTTTTGTCTTGATTGATTTCTGGAAATAGCCAGCAACATTTAACAAAATAAGGGTAAGCCTTATTCTGGTCTTGAACATTAATATAGTCCGCCCCCTCCCGTGACCTCTCCCCACCCTTTCACACACACACTTTGCCAACGCTTCAAAGTATTGAAAGGCTGGCTGGAAGACTAAACAAGAGGCAAAACTTTAGCTACATGTAGTCATTAAAATTTGTAATAAATAGGTTATGAGCATGTACATTTCAACCCAAAAAAAATCTTTGTCACTTCCTTGACGACAACCAACAAAAAGTTTATAAAAAGTAACCAAGAACAGCGTGATCTAGGCTTAATTTACACCTCAAAGAAAATTGTCGCTCACTTATGCCTTGGCGACCAAGAAAGAGTTGATAAAAAAGTGACCAATATTTATATTTACGACCAAGAAAAACTTATTGGTCGAAGTGTCATTTTGACCAAGCACAAGTTGGTCAGGGGGACTTTTTGTTGGGCAACCAAATTGTTCTGCTCATAGTTTTCAACAAATTTGTTTCGACCAAGTTCTTGGTAGAACAGTGTAGACCTTAATTTTAAGTCTTCTTCCTGCTTACAATGACACTTACTTTATTGATCTAATTTTACAGAAGTTTATGACGTACATTTGAAGCAGAATTAAATTCAAACATTTTCTTCCTAATATTTATATGTGGGTATTTATTTGATTTTGTAGTGTGAAAGATATGATAACCTTGTTGTCCTGTGTCACCAAGTATTGAATAAAACTGAAGAGGACCTGATCAAACATAGAATAATTGACTAATATTTTCCAGATTATCATTACTGTGTTATCATCACTACTCTAGTCTGTGATATATGTATAAATATGCACCAAAATCTTGCATTTTGTTTACTGGCCGCCAATTTACCGGTGTGTACACACTATCCACAGACTTAAATAAACTGCAAGAATATGTGTTCTCAACCCATACTAGATGAGTTCTCTCTACAAAAGGCACAAATTCAAAAATATCTGTCAATTAAAATGTGAAACTGCATGTCATAATGGCGACGATCATATCACATTGCAGGTGAAGTGTGCAGTACATTCGAGGATTTCCATGTATTGGAACATTGCATGTGACAGGAGGTTGTATAGGATTAACATTGGACGATGTCTGCCTACAAGTGGCACTTCATTAAAATATATACTGTTATTGTACAGAAAGAAAATTTCACTTCCCTCCACCGGGATTCGAACTCGGGTCTCAGGCTTGCAGGGCCAGCGCTCCAACCGACTGCCAACAACAGAACGAAATTACAGGCGTCGAATCTTTTTCTGTGGAAAGCGATAAGACATGGTCAATGAACTAGTATGTATTTGGCCAAGAAATTACCCACACATATTACGTATACATGTATACAGTTTATATCACTCATATTCATTGGTTAACTTCTCTACATCTGACATACGAGTTTGTTTGCTGATTTATTCTAACCCAAACCAAATATCTTGTTTGTTACATGTTTATCAATACTTTATATGCCATTAGGTTCATAAACTTCTCTCGAGATATCTGTAGGTTACCCATAAGAATATTATATTAAGATCTATTTAGAAACATGTCTCTGGGATTTTATCTAGAACATCGGATGATTTATCGATTTTAATTAATCAGCAGATATATATATCCCGGGTTCGAAACCCGGTGGAGGCAAACAAATGTATCTATCTTCATTTATTCAAAATATATATATATATGTATATATATAAATCATGTTTGGTAGAGAGATTCCATGTGGCGAGATGTCGCACAGCATTGAGATGGCGCTGCATGACGAGAACGGCTAAATATGATTTCTGTTTGACTGTGTTGACGTATACTTCTGTATTTTAAGTGAATTGTATTTGATCACAGCGTAAAACGCCAATAAAACCAATCTATTTGGCTGGCACGCCATCATATATTCTTGTTACCCTAACAAAATGGCATAAATTAAATTAGCTAATCATCACAACATTGATTTTACTCCGGTGTGTCTTGTTGTTGTTTCATTTTTTTCTCTCCTCTTCTCACACCGATATAAACGGGTCTCAATACTCTTCACATTAAATTACACTGTATAAAACTCTAGCATATCTCCACCAAGAAATAGTAGAACTGAAGATCAGCTCTATCTTCACAGAAATCTAGGGGTTGTTATTTCGAATAGCATTTCGGAATATCACTCTACTCTTTCACTACCTGTAACGATATCCCGGAGCAGAGTCGCAACTTCTCAGGTATATCGGTAATAGATAACACCTTGAAGAGAATTGATGACATTTTACAATGGAGGAATACAACCAAAGAACAGGAGACGGAATGTTCTTTTTCGGTCAAACCATGCCTACCTGAGTTCATGTAGATTATTCGAATTTATACTCAATGATTTGCGTGAATATTATGACTATACACCATAAATGATAAAATCATTTTGTTTTTATCCGCTGACGAAAGGTGTGATTTGTGCCGTTGATGGTCAGAAGAGGTCACACTGTGAATCAAATCAATAAAGTCAGACTATTTGAGCTTTTGAGACTGATGTGGCCACTGATTAGTGAGGGTACTACATCTGCAGTAGTTCGAATATGCGGTCCTAATGCAGCACATGTTTTGATAATAGACTTTGAGACTAGACAACAGTATCTGGTTTGCAAAAAAAGCAGTGGCGTTTGGGGTGGTTTCCTTCAACCTTAAGAAGCCATCATATATGTGAATTATACATAAAAACTGTGTTAAACCCGATCAATGAAACACACGATAAGCATTATCTTTGAGCACAAAGAGAGATATTACAGTTTATGTGATGAATGCAAATCGAAATGCAATTGTATGTAACTCTCTCCAAATGCATCTCTACATTTATCTACCACATAATTGGAGATGCAATGATTTTTTTCGCTATATTGTATTTGATTTTTTTCAGCATACTTTGCAGAGAAACGGAACTGGTTGGAGATACCGTCAAACAGTCGGTATAGACGTGAGGCAGAGTCAACTGTGGTGAAAAAAACAAAAGATGATGTTACATGGTTAATGGACTGTTTACCAGAGCAAGGGCAGCGATTGAAGGAATATCTACTTGAACTTGACAAAAGTCATCGTGTAGACCCTGACAACGAAATAAGCAAGAATGTCCAAAAAGAACTAGAGAAAATTATGGACACGATCGTTCAAAAGATTACAGAACATAATCCTGAATATGAAGGTCGCATAGTCCCGATGGGAAGTTCCCACAATGGTACCAAAATAGGCCATCCAGACGAGTTTGATTTTGTCTATGAGCATGAAGGATTGACTAAAGCCTTACATACGAGGTTTCCTACAGTGCTACACGGAGCTGTACAAGACTTAGCCCTTCCACGAGGCTGGACTCATGGAGGTTTCAATCATCCTTGCTTTAGCGGAATACGCGAGGCTGGTGTGTCACATCTATTACAATTCCAGTACTTAAGCTCACCGGATCAGACCTCTCTTCGTTTATCTGTCGACTTTGTACCGATGACAAAGGTGAAACTGGAGTATGATTCATTCAACCCACTTGACTTATTCGGTCATATGGATTCTTCAAAGAGACCAGACAGCTTGGACCATCATACTGAGCAGTTAATTCAAACAGCTAAACCAGAATGCTTTTGGTTTTCTGAACAAGACAATAAATTTCCACAATTTGGTCTTGCCGAGAAAGAATTGCTTTCCAGATTGTCAAATAAATCTACCCCTAAAATTCTCATTAGAGTTTGCAAAGTTTTGACAAGGCTACTTAAGATGCATAAACCAAGACATCCACAATGTGACGTAAAACAGATTCGTAACTATCAGAATCTAAGTGATTTAGACAAATTGAAAACGGATTTGCCTAGAGTAGTTGTGATGTCCTTTTACAATCTTCCAGATGTGGTATTCAATTACCATGACTTATATCCGCTGACTTCAGATAATGCTCTCATCACTTGTTCTGATATAAATGAAACAATACCAGACAAATGTATGGTAAAGTCACACCTTATTAAAGTAATAGTGTTGAGCATGATGCTCGCGAATAACCAGTTACACGAAAGAGAGTGGACAGACAATGATCTTCCACATCTGGTGATATCAGTTTACCTTCTGTTACTCGATTCTGTAAAACACAAACAAATTGAACACAAGTCACGCTTAATTAGTAAGTGTAATCAGGAGCCAAATTTGTTCATACATTTGACAAGAAGACACAAAAAGACTGAAGAGAGAGGGCCAGCAACACATCAATCGGCATACGATTTTGATGAAGTCAAAGAGCGTCTACTGTGGCTGCTGGATGATTTCGAGATTGACGGCGAACTATCAGATGGGCTTCAAAGTCTGAATATCGACGGTCCGACATTTTACGCAAATACCAAACCATTGTCTAAAGAATTTACCTTATTTCATTGTGCAGATTTTCCAATAACAAGCAGCAGAATTTCAGCAGCATTTCAGATATTTCGGTCTGTGTGTGAAGAAACAGATGTTGAAATGGTCACTCAAAATGCAATTGAAGCAAGCATGAAAATTATCGACTTTCCATGCGTATACCCCTGTTGATGATGATGATGATGATGATGATTGAAGCTGAAGTTTGGTTGAATCCGTTGGTAAAACAGCTCTGTTCAAATGTATCTTGACTGCAATGAGGAAAACATTTGTTATGAGCCCATCATCACACAGAATTTAAGTTGAAATATTATGAATGTATATATTTTCGAAATGTTTTGATATTCATAAGTACACATATGTAACTTTAATGAAATTCAAATAAAATCTCGGAACATATTTTATATTGAATTATTGTCGACAGAAACAATTTTGAATTGTATGGTGCTTCTTTTCTCAGAATGTAATTATTATAACAGCAAATACATTAATTAATTTACTAGAATTGCCCTTGAACTAAGAAATTGTGCCTTATTTCTCATGGCATAGAACGATACCAGTCGACTTTTTTGTCTGTGTTACTTTATCCAATTTAATAGTTCTATTCAGGGGTTGTTTTATATGGTAATGTCCATATATAACTTATAAATACTTTTATGATTTTATTATTTCTTATCTTAATTACTTTTTAATTTACTTTTTATAAAATTATATTGTTTTGTCTTCGTATTTGAATGTTTAAATGTGAATTTTACTTATTGAATAGGTATCAAGATTATGTTTAATATTTATTGAAGGCTGCAGGGAAGAGAACATTTTAAAATTTACTAATTATTTCCTCCCAAAATGAATTTCTTATGAACATTGTATAATTAGTCCGAGTGACAGAGTTCGTGTTACTATTCTTTACTGTTATAGTTTGTGTGTTTACCAAATAAAGTTTTAAGGCGACATCTAACGTAAAATTTATAATTAATGTGGTGGAACAGTTGATATTTTTGGGATGGGGAGCTTTGTAACGCGAACTGTGCGCGTGAAACGGGCTATCAATGCTTCAAACCATGATAGTTTGGAACTGTATTATATTATGTACTCTTTACTTGAATTTGAATGTTGCATATTATAACACCAAATAAATTAGTTCATTTATTAGAATAGATCATGGGCTAAAAACATGTTTTTTTTTTTACTTAGAACGATAACTGTCGACTTGTTTGTCTGTCTTACCTTAGCCAATTTAATAGTTCTGTTAAGTTATTATACATTTTGTTTAATACACATGCTACTTCATTCACCATTGGAACTACACCCCAACATATTACAATAAGTCGAACGATTATTGTTGCTAATTAGTAGCCTACATTTTGTGGTGGGTATTTTCATATAGAATAAATAATTTGATGATTATATTATTTATTATCTTTTTAATTTGCTTTTAATTTATTGTCTTTGTATTTTAATATTAAAATGTAAATAATGCTTATTGAATGTGTTCATAATTTAAATATAGTATTTATTGAGGCTACAGGGACGAGAACATTATAAATTTTACTATTTTTATGTTTTTTTTCTCGAAAAATAAATTATTAATAATATTGTATAATTAGTCCGAGTGAAAAGGTTGTTGTTGCTACGATTAATGTTTGGTTTGTATGTTTATTAAATAATGTTTCCTCTAAACGACGTATAAGCACTGATTTATAGTCAATGAGGTGGAAGACTTAATATTTGTGGTTGAGGAGGTTTGTAATGCGAACTGTGCCCGTGAAATAGGGAGTCTAATGCTTCAGACATCGATCATTTGGAACTGTAATAATAATTTCTGTTTATGTATGTGATAACAAAATCGTAAAGTGTTATATAATTTGCTATATGTTTTTGCTTAATATAAATCATAATTATTTAGTACTACAGTTTGAATACTGTGTAAAAGTAGACTGCACACTTTAAGCAGTATTTTATTTAAATGCATCGACAATTTACGACTTTTGTATGCTTGACACTTAAGAGACTTAAATATCTCCTTTGTAATTGTCTTACCATGATATAATGCTCTCCATATACATTCTTCGTTATTTTGATAAGCTTTGAAGGTTTGTTTTACGAAATAGCCCTCTTTGAAATGAGAGTAATATATTTGAAACAAAGAATGAGCTTGTATTGACAGATGTTGTGGTATTGATAGTTTTACGTTTAATGCGTTACCTTATGACGTATACAGTAGCCGAGTCAGAGGGGTGTGGTTTTGGTCACCTTGGCAGCGACCATGGATCTGATGAATGAATTCCTAAAATATCCTATTAACAAAGATTAATTGCTGCTCACTTCCATACTTTGGTTGTTCTGGGTGTTGGGGAAGATAACGTGTACCTTTACGGTAGGCCCAATACTACTTTACACTTATTCTCAGCAGTATACCTGTCGATCTGTTCAGTAATCATCATATAGTTTAAAGCTCATATTGTATATTTACTTTCTTTCTATACATCGCCCAATCGGCTAAACCTCGTGAGATTCCCCTTACTGTAGTACATTCACTACGCTATACCGTTTTATAGATGTGTGAATATATATCACAACCCTATATGTTGTTCGCTGGAGGCCTATTCATCGGCGTATGTACACTATTCTTCACACTTCTATAATCCTACCAAATTTCATCATATATTTTATTGCTCATATAATTATTTAGTTTCTTTCCATACATTGCCCAATCGGCTAAACCTCACGAGATTCTCCTTTCTGTGCCATCTTCACTACGCTAGGCCGTCGTTATATAGATGTATGTTGTTCACCGGAAGCCTATTCACCGGCGTGTGCACACTATTCCCCAATTATCAATTATTTTGAATAGATTTCATTTTACCTAGCATGTATTTATCAAGTGAATTAAAAATAATATTATTGTTATTATTTAGCAAAAGCGTTTATTATTTAGCAGATTTTACTATTATATTATTTTTCAAGTGTCTTTATTATTTTACAACTGTGTTTTTCTTTCTTGTGTCTGACTTTGTAAAACAATTGTGACATTTCCTTATTGTATGCTATTTTGGTTAATTCTGAGTTGAGTAGTACTTTGAATGAATAGATCAATGAGTTAATGACTGAAAGAAAAGAAGAAACAAAATGGGGAACATTCAATCAAACTGTATGAAGAAGAAGCAAACCTCAATTCTCTGGTTCGTTCACTTGGTATGCACAATCACATTTAACTGTAGTTGTGTCTTTTGCTATTATGGTGTAACCATTGTTTTCTAATTATTTCCATGGATACAAAGTTTGGCACGGTCGTAAATAGTAATGAGTTTTTCCGACAAAGAGCTCTAAAACTTTAAGGCCTATCTCTTATGAAACTTGGTAGGAACATTCAGCATCCGTTGTAGTTGTGCCGTTTGCTAGTATAGATCTATATTTTTTTACGGATACAATGTTGGATTTGTGATAAATATAAATGAATTTCCTGTTCTGATCAGAACTCGAAAACTATAAAGAATGTCTTTATGAAACACGGTAGGCAGATTCGCCGTCAATTGTAGTGCCTTTTTTTATGGAATAACCATTTTGGGGTTTTGCATACTTCTTTAAACGTTGCATACCCTAGTTTGACATGTATGCAGCCACCATGGTTAACAATAACAGTAAGGGTCTGTATGGCTCCCAATCAAGGTGTATGTTGTGTTTACTAAACCTCTTTATTAAATTACTTTGCAGTTATCTTAATTATTTCGCACCTGTGCTTTGTTCAACAATTTTGACATTTGCCTATTAAATACTAAATTTTTGAATTCTGAGTTGAGTTTAAATTTGAATGAATAGTTCAATGAATTATTTCTTAAATGTAAAAAATTAAGAAACAAAATCGGGGACATTAAAACAATACTCATGAAGAGGAATAGTTCACTTCTCTGTCTCATTCTCTTTCAGAGTTGGGGCGTATAGGCATGTTGGGCTAGGATATAGTGGAAGTGGGTTAAAATTCATTTAGATGGCAGATAAGCACCATGACTAATCATCGTTTTTTTATATATACAAATATATCCGCTGATGAAAGGCTATGGTTGTGCAGAGGATGGCCAGAACAGGGTGGCCAGATCTGCAAAACAACTTCGTCCACAGCCAATCAAAGTATGTATGAAGATTGACACTAGAAACAGCAAAAATAGGCTTTTCATTGTCTGTTCACAAGAAAACTCTGTTCTAAGATTCTAGCAATTCTCGCAAAACGTGCATTCTTTTCTCAGAGGCTATAAAGAAAGGATTTGTACGTAGCGGGTTGTTAGTTAAAGTAACGGAAAAGCTTGTTTTGATGAGATATGTCTTATAATGGGACTGACAATATCTTCTATTGACCAAAATAGCAACTTCGCGTCCCCTTTTTTCAGATCTTTCGGGGCCTACTCGGCAACTGGACCCTACTATTTTGGGCTGCCATATATTTGTTGCAATAATTAATTTTAAATATGATGACTGGGGAATTGAATGCTTATCAGTACAGGATTGACAGGCTCTAAACTTGACTGCTGAAAATAGGCCAGATTGCTTCTCCGTGATTGATCTCTTTCATAGCTATCAGGACCTACATCTATTTTGGCCATTCGTCGCTTGTCCGCCACGCGCCAGCCCCAACCTCTTCGCCACAGATAATCTTACTATTATAGATCGATACTTATCGATTATTATCCAAATAGTACTACTCTCATGACCAATCCTCTAGCGGTGGGAATAGAAGAGACAATAGAGTTACCCATCATGTGTGCAGCCATCTGTCAGTCCGTTTGTCTGTATGGTGCTTTTAACGAGGTTTCCTCCCGCTTTGCCACCGTATTTGAAAGCAAAGAACAATAAGAAATGGACAAGCCTGCGTACGACGTTAAACTTCATAAAACAAACAAACAATGTTTTATCAGCGGCTCTAACCAATTTTTTTGTATTGATTGGATCAGTCCCCAACCTATACGTCACTGATAATCGTACTATTATAGATCGATACTTATCGATTATTATCGAAATAGGACGACTCTCATGACTTAAACAGAGTTACCCATCATGTGTCTGCCCATCTGTCAGTCCGTCTGTCTGGTGCTTTTAACCAGGTCTCCTCCCGCTTTGCCACCGTATTTGAAAGCAAAGAACAATAAGAAATGTACAATCCGTCATCCACGCACCTGAGTACGATGTTAAACCCCAATAAAACAAACAAACGGTGTTTTCTCAGCGGCTGTAACCAAATGATTTGTATATATTAACAGCCGCTGATAAATGAGCCTAGGGTAGATGTTGTGTTACCCATGGGCGGTTAAAAAATGCATGTTAATCATTTATGCAGGATAGAGACGGTTATGAAGGAACGTCAAACACTGAATTTCTGAAAACAATAATAAGTTTATTTTAATATCATAGGAAAATCCACAACTTGGCGCGACTGTCAAGTGCGGGAAGAACAGTCTTAACTTGTTTTAATCATAATTTGACTGTTATTTTCTTTGTAATCTTAGAAGATAAGCACAATACCGCATGACTTGTTTCTGACTCTATTCCTTTTCTCTGTGACAGTTTTATGTTAAATTTATTTTTACTCTCTACTCTTAGAAAACAAACATTACAAAATTTCTGTATCTGCTGATCATGTACTCTTAAGATTTGCCAATTGCATTGGCTACCGTTCTCTGATGAAACATCATCAAAATGTGACCCTACCGAGAATACATGAATTGAACATCATCAGACGTGCTTGCTGGCTATTAGCACCCCTTAGCAAAAAGTTGAAGGTCTCGTTAACAGCAATAATTTATAGGTTAGATTCGCATATATCGGAAATGTCAACGTCAAACCAAGGGTATAACCATGACACTATCTAGGAGAAAATTCCCCCTCTTCCCTCCACCCCGTGTTAAAAAAAAAAATAATGTCCCTTCGACGGTTCCGTAGTTGTGCGATTTTGAACAACTAGACGGCTTGAGATCGAAAGTTCATTCGGACCAATGTTGACAAACGCCTCAAGTTTCATTTGAAAAACATGACAAAATTGTGTGAGACAAGTGTTGAAATTGCTATTTCTGGACTTCAGAAAGATGCATTTAACTTAATGACAATAAAACAGACTGCAACGCAAAATGGAATCAGCTGTATCGCCAATACGGTGCATTTATTGATACCTGTATATAACGAAAAGTCGCTGTCTCCGAATAGTCCCACAAAAATAGACATTACGTAGTGGTTCAGCTAAAGTCGTTCGTTTAGCATTGCCGTGCAGGTAAACCGAAACAGTGACGTGGTTCGTCTGTCATGACGAACCAATCGACGACGTTTAAAATACGATTTTGTCCGTTCGACACATAGGAGAGTGCAATACTTTTAATCCATTTACCGATTGGTTAATTCCTGTAGCATGACTTTATCATAATTGTTCATCTCAACATAAACAATGTGCGGTACAAATTTACCGACCTCCACTCGAAATTGGTAGCAAATGTAATTGATATTCTTATATTCTAACACTCCCAGGCTATTTCTGAGCTCTGGCTCTATTGATGTGGTTATAAGTGACTTCCATAACCTCTTCAACATAGTAACCAGAGAAACTATATCAGCTAGACACAAGGAGCGGATAACGTATAGAAGTTACAAACATTTTAAAGAACAAGATTTTGTTAATGATGTTAACAATGTGCCTTTTGCTCCCGTTATAGGCGGCCTCCCACACGAAGACTCGTGTTGGGCTTTTACAGAGATACTGCTAGATGTATTAGATGAACACGCCTCCTTAAAGACTAAATGTAGGCGGGTACACGATGCTCCATTTGTCTCCTCTCACTTGAAAAGCGAACTCCGGCACAAAAGTGCACTACATCATAAGTATAAAAAAATTTCCCTCTAAGAGTAATTGGGAATCATTTCGTAAACAAAGAAATAAATGCACTAGCCGCAGACGGCAAGGTATACGAAATTATTTCAGCCAGAGATGTTCCAATGGAACCTCAAGCACAGAATTCTGGAAAACAATTAAACCATTCATCGGTGGTAAATGATATAATAAAAGTGAAATGATTTTGGAAGAAAATGTATCAATAATTAAAGACAAAAAGATGTGGCGAATAAATTTGTATCGATGTACACTACTACTGCTGACAGTATTGGCACAAAGGACACTCATGTATCCAACAAAAGCAGTCAGGAGATAAGAGATAAATACGCAAACCATAAATTTGTCAAAACTATCAAAGAGCTAAATATTAACCAAAATCTGTTTCATTTGCATAATATAAAGCCTGACAAACTTGCTGGCATTCTTAAAGAGATACAGATCAAAAAGTCATCTGATCCAGACAATTTATCACCTAAAATACTTAAACTGTCAGCTGATGCTATTTCTATCCCGCTTTGTAATATTGTAAATAGGTCCATTCAAACTTTTGTTTTTCCGACAGACCAAACACAAGCTAACATAACTCCTGTTCATCAGCAAAACTGTAAATTAGTTAAAGAAAACTACCGACCAATTAGTGTTTTTCCTGCTGGTTCAAAAGTAATCGAAAAATGTTTAGTCGATCAGATAAATGATTATTTTAAAGATAGTTTCTCAAACTATTTATCAGCATATCGCAGTGGTTTTAGTAGTAACACTCTGCTGATAAGTTGTGTTGAAGACTGGAAGAAAGCCTTGGATAAAGGTAATGTTTTTGGTGTCGTCTTAATGGACCTGTCCAAGGCTTTCGATTGTCTACCACATGATCTCCTGATAAGTAATTTGATGGCTTACGGTGTGAGTGACGTGTCGGCTGAATTGCTGTGTGACTACTTTAGAAACCGTCAACACAGAGTTCGAGTCGCTGACGTATTCAG
>JAQQZZ010129616.1:0-13892 GCA_030265115.1 Mopalia vespertina | reverse complement strand
AAAAAAACACACTTTACCTGACTATAAAATCACAGTGTGCGTCTTCCATTATATACTTTTCGTTCATGATATGCTCTTGCTGTCGAGTTTCTACAATGTGATGCTTCTTTAGCTGCTTCAGAGCGAACGTTCTGGAATCATCCTCATAGAGTTGCACCTGGAGCGAAACGATACAATAATAAAATAAAATCATATAATTTGATTTAAAAATTTCAGCTGTACATGTCTGCCTCTTAACCAATGTAACCTATATATTTGTTATCTTTGTGAATTTGTGATTATTTACCTGCAAATAATATTTTTCTGTTTACAATAACTTTAATCACTCCAATTGGAATATGGGGACCAAGTGGTTCCATTATCTTAAAATTAAGACTTTATATGTTGAGTCCCGTTTACGCCATGGTAGAAATGCCATCGGTGTATAACAGTAAGTATTGAATAGACACAATATCGTGTGCATTTTCTTGTTTTCAATTACAAGATCCAGTAAACTCAATGTACAGATGAAGTAAAGCATGGAATAAGATAAATTTTAAGTCAGGTGAAACGGTGCAGCTGACATTATTTCGAAGCGGAGTAGACCCCTCTCCACACTGTGCTGTGTGGTAAAATGACATGCACAGGCTTTAATGCAATATTCGTGTATAAAGCAGGACGCTGTAAATGCATCTTTAGACAGAAACGTTCTTTTCCCTATAATATGTATTGTCAGGGTTCAGCCTAGAGGATTCAGATATTTCACCTGCCTAAATAAAACTGATCCCTTACCAATTCAACTCGTCCAAATCCACCAATCCCTAAGGTTGAAATGATACTGATATCAGTCAGCTTCAATTTGGCAAACTCGGCATCAACGCTGAAATATATATTTTGAATAAATGAAGAGAGAAAAATTTGCTTACGCTGAAATATATACATGTAGTTATAGCTTTAATTCATTGGAATATAAAAGTTTTCAAAAAGACCCTACTAAATGTGTTCTACCTGACCACCTAGCGAATGCAAAAGTTACAGAATCGATTGCTGAAACGAATAAAGTTGATTCCTTTAAATATTTCACACAGTTGAAAGTTATAACCTTTAATTCGAGAGCCAGTAAAAATAACAGTCATTTTTGTCTATGGTTATTTACAGTAAAGTCTTGACTGCCTTCAGGATTTTAACTATATTGAATTGACTTTGTTCCGAAGCATTGACAAGCTTGTATTGGAAAGTCGGTTATAAAATAATGATACACAGTTTTGTCGATGAAATGAACCCGCTTTAATTAAATTGTCAGGAAGAAGGAATGAATATAAATCTACTTACTTTTCTCTGTATTCCTCTTCCTGATAGACTCTCCTAAGTTGGCCAGTATTGCTGATTAAAGTGGAATAAGATCTGGAAACAAAAAAACCCAAGAACAACATTATACCCCGTGTTCCTAGCAATGTGAAGACATGCAGTGAGGCTTTCGGAGTTGTTGAGCTCTTAGGCTGTGACCGTGAGTGTAAACACATATCTTGAATCACAGTAAAAGTTCAATAATCCAAATGCCAGAGGAACAAAATGAGGTTTGAGTATAACATTTAGCTCCTCAATAAGTGGATCATTGTATGACATTTTCATATATGGTTAAGATCGAAGATCCAGAAGTGTCCAGATCTATAACGGACATCCGGACACATGCAATAGAAAGTTTGAACAACATATACCTTAAACTTTGTTTTCTTTTAAAATGATTATATGTTAATGCTTGGTCCCATTTAGCAATCTAAAGTTTAAATAAGAGACACGATAGTTGTAAATTTAATGAGTATATTTTTAATAGAAAGTTCGTATTTTCCGAAAAATATTGAGAACTTTAGAGTAAGTTTTCATTTGCTTGCTCAATTCATTAGCTTATTATTATACGACACCAAATTAAGAATATAAACCAATAATGATAAACATTAGAATACTCACTCTCTGTCTATGATAAGACAGTCAACACCATCCGGGTCATCTACAACAATATTCGCTGTTCGGATATCCTCCCTGAATAAATAATTGGCTTAAAGGTTACGGAAACGACATTATCCCAATATGCATAGACTTATATTAGTAAAATTATGAAAATATATTGATATTACATAAACAGAACTTCGGTATATTTTATAAAGTGTTCAAACAAAATCATATCCTGATTAGCCATTTTCAGATGAATCTCTATCTTACCCTTTTAGCGCCTTTTCCCCGAAGAAATCTCCCCTCCCCAGACTGTTCAAGACAACCTCAAGTGACTCCCCGGACGTCCTCTTGGTCACGTTCACCTGGTGACGCAGATAAAGATTGAAATATCATCATACCGTTATACATATAGGCGGCTTGGTTATAAACCAGGGCCATGTTTTGTAGTGATATTCGGTAATTTAAAGTAAATTGTGCGATCATTGTCCGGCAAATCACAACGGTTTATATACACCTTAATTTGGTAATAATGAGGTATAGCTGTATAAACGTTTAAAACAAGTTCAATTATTCCAAGATTAGCATTCTGTTCATTTTTTTTACCTACATTACATAGTTACATATTTTTTTGAGAAGGTGGGTTTTCCGTAAGTGTGGCTTAGAGTAGATCTCCGCAATGTAACTACCTGTTACCAGCGTAATGCCGCGGGTAAATTTCCCAAAGTTACTGTCTGCTTTAAAAAGGTCGATGGTACTTGATGGTTACAAAATGAGTGTGCTATACACATATACCTCCGAATGTGTATGCGTTGGCTGATTTGAAGATTAAAGAGCGTAGTATATAGCTTTCAAATGGGTGATTTTATAATAAGTATATGAGTAATGATTCTATGTTTAATTGACAACTGCAGATGTAAATCACACAGCATGTCGTCGGTTTGTAAAGCATCGAGTACACTTTTCGGTAGAGTGGCACGTGGCACATATAAATTCCAGGTAAAAATAGCTTTCACCTTTTTTTCTTCCGGATGAGCCAAGGGTTAATCAGTAATATATGCTATCCGGTACCCTACCTTACAGCCATTAAAACAGACGTTGTCAGTGTTTTATATAAACAAAAACTCACCTTGCCACTTGCTATAATAAAGAATGTATCTCCGACTGCTCTTTGCCGTACAATGTATTCTTTGTCAGAATAATGGGCCTGTTCAAAAAGAAAACACGGTGATTTATATAACTCAATACAAAGAGCTGCAAATGGTTGTAAAGTACATAAAGTATGGGTTTATTTCTGCAAGCCACATGTTTGCTATATCGTGTTTCAATTAATTCTAGTTGCACAAATTGATGCTGCTAAAGCAGGCAGATTACATATACATGTAATAAGGATTCGTCGTTCAACATAACAGAACATGAAGATTTACGGTTTAATTATTTTCCCGTAAATGCCTAACGTCGTTTAATGGTTATTTGAATCACAATTAATTCAACCAAACGATTAATATTTTCTTGCTTCGTGTTCTCGCGTCAATGAGAACATATCCAGAAAGATTTCAATTTCATCTTCTAATCAGTTTCGCAACTTTCGGGATATTGTTATCTTTTCTTCACAAAGAAACCACAAAGCACATTTGATAAAAGAAATTTGATTTCAGTATAAGTGTAGTCAGTTATTACTGTCATAGTGGGTTTCATAGAGGTCCCCAGTGATACGTCTGAGGTAGACAAACCGAAGATCTGTATCATAATCACGTTTAGACATTAGAAACCAGCTGTAACTACACGATATCTTTTGGCAGCACTTCAGTTGTTTATCATAGCTGTGGATAAACATTATTTATCATACTCTAAACACCGGGACCACATATCAATATATCAACCACTAACTTCCTTACTATCCACCTGATTTCAATTATTCTAAAATAACTATGGTCTTAGCATGAATATTCTAATTGTAATCAAGCAGAAAACGAAACAAGCTTATCACAATGATTAATCAACTGTGACAACTAAGAAACCAAAGTAGGACACGAGCTCGGAGTTCGATTTATTTAACAACAATTCCATATAGATAGTGTATAATCTATTTTAACAAAACAAACACAACATAACATAAAATAACCTACCTCTTCAAGAACGTCCGCCAGTTTGCTAATAGTTTCTTCCGGTAGACCTTTAAACATGGGGACACTGTAAACAAGACAATTCATTATACAACTATTATGAAGGACAATTTAAATATGCTTTATTTTAAAGGTGTGCATGAGCTAGTATGACAGATGACTCGCAAATCGTCACATAAAATGTTCTCAAAGTTAGGATACATGGCCTAGCATAATTGCGGTGGTTATTGGTGATTTTTTTTTTGTGTTTGTTTGGTTTTTGTTTTTGTTTTGTAATATCTCTAATATTCTTCGTTCACGAATTAGAAATACAGTTGGATTCAAATGGTTTTACATCTCACATGTAAACATTGGTACGTTGATATGGTCAATGTAAGCCAGATGGTTAACTGCTCTGAAGTGTTAGCCTCTCGGAGTGAATCCGTAATCGACAGAAGCTGGTAAAATCCCCATCGAGTTGTTCTACCTATGTTGTAAGATTTGGGTGCGTTTTGGTAGGTCAGCTTGACCCTGTCCAGACGTGTGAGATATTACACTCGTAGCTCACAACACCTCTCATTAATTACACATATCTACCTTGGACAAACTGTTAACAGGTGATGTACCTGGACACCTTTACTACCGTATCGGCTTCAACAACGCTGCTGCTATTGAATTGACTTAAACAACCCGAAGGTCAATAAGGCTGAACATGACAAATATATCATAAGGAACACTATAAAGAACTTGAAAAGAGCAACAACAAACGTCTTTAAATTCACATCTTGTGAATCGGTGGTATTGTAATGGGCTTAAGTGACGTTCGAATAACAAGCAAAAACTTATTCAGGAAAACTACATGGACAACGGACAGTAAGATTTCCAACACTTTCGCTTTAACCGTCTTTTGTTTAAACAGCTTAACTAGAAATATATTACTAGAGCATCATTCTATAAACAACGAAAAGAGGTAGGAAGATATATCACAAAGAAGCTGTGTACGTCTGGCAGAATCCAGACAGTTTGCCCATTAAATGACCAGCCTCGGGTCCTAAGAGAATGGACAGTGGTTAAGATGGGGAAGATAGATCAGCGAGCGGGAGTGAAAAATCTCTGATGATAAGGACTGTGTTCTGTCTGCCATCAACAAAACGTCAAATAAACATAAACATCTTCTGTTTTCTGACATATTTATAAAGACCAGCTGAAGGATCTGTTCTCTACCTCTAAAAAGATATCAAAGCTATGGCCTGTGTACAGTAATAATACTTCCAGGAACAGGGGCACTTTGTAGAGCCCATTATACAGGCTTATCTGTGCTATATATGCAATATGTGAAAATATAAAACACTTCACTTATATCCCTGTTAATATTATAATTAATGTAGAATCATTTATGCAAGTGTGATTGGAGAAGACAGTTGTGAAGTTACTGAACCGACAGAAACTAATATGATTATGAACTAGCCACACTCAATAATACTCTAAATGAAACTGATAAAGCACCTGTCTAAATGAGCTGTAATTCACTTGCTGGTGTTTTACAAAATTAATGCGGCCATAGTTCCTCACACTGACCATACACCTGATTAACACAAGCTATCATGTCCAACACAACAATACATATATCTCTAAGAAGTTCGTTTCATTTATTGGTTGATCTGCCTTTATAAAAATATCCTCAATGAGGATTTATTTTATTACAAAAATAAAAACACGACTGTTAGATAATTTCTTTTTAAAACTTGAATTCGTTCATATGACGACATGAAAGTCTTATGGACATAGGAAACCAACCCCATCATGACAGGCGACAAACAACGCCACGCTGCCATGATACATGGTAATGTACCGACACCGCAACGTATCTGTTCATTTTGCCCTTTATTTCTAGGAGCCCAAAGTCACACGAATTCTGCTACCTCCAATACATACGAGTGTGGTAAGACCTAAATACATATACATATCATAGAACATGCTTTAAACAAAAAACATGACATGCTTAAAACATATTTAGCATCTGGTAAAATGAGATACTGCTGCGTTATTTACATTTAATGTCACATGTCATGTAACTCAAGGAGCTGTATATGTATGTATTTTTTGTATTGCATACAGTTAACGCCTACAAGATACCACGTGGGAGCGTCAATGTAGAAAATATGTACGATAAAATACATAGCATAGGCTCACATAAACTAACAAGGACCCACAATACAGTTCGAATAATATATTATTTTATTTCCTAATCCATGAATAATTTTTGTGTCTTTTTTTTCCTATTCCAGTCAAAGTCTAGAACATTGATCGATATCCCCTTAGCTATGTATTTATAAACGTTATGTTTTTGAGTTGTAGCATTGCACAAAACTTTTCTTTAAGGATCCGAGAACACTCTGAGATAAAGAATTTAAATTAACAACGTTAAGCACCAAAACAAACCAGCATACTGTTGCTTCTTAGTTGTTTAGAGAACAGTGAAAAAACACCCACCAGCCACCAGTCCATCGAGATTAAAATAAGATATAACAAAAAAATGAGTAAAAAATTCAATTACTGTATTTAATTGATTTAATTTGTTTGCGTTACTTCGACACACAAAAGGGTCTGGGATCTGCCCCGCAGAGCGACCGTAGCCGTAGCTTATATTAACTATCTTGGGAACAGGTACTGAAACTATTGTTATACCATGATATTTAAGATCAACCTAGGTAAGGGGAACACTATTCTCCGACCAGCCTCATCCTTTGTTTTCAAACAAAGATATTGATGTTTTTACGCAGTTCAAATGGCGAATAGAGGCTATACCATGCAGCTTTTGTCATGTAGGAAGAGCTAAACTAGTTGCTTACCTTCTGAGAAATTCCATATGTTCTGTCTGCCTCATTAACCCAGTCCTCATCATGATACTTTGGAAACATGGTCGGTCAATAGCCCACAACTTACAGTTTGTTAGTGCTGCAAAAGAATCAATTTTCTTTTTAAAGTTAATACGGATTACCAAATCGTTGTTCATCTATGGAATATCCGACACAAACAGTATATAATGTCAGAACCTAGCGGTTTTACTTTCATTGGCTATACGGTTGTTGAATAAACTTATTGTTGAGTTCTTCAAGAAGTTAACCGTTACACAATACTTGGACGACAACAGTATGTATAGCGGCACAGATCTACCTGTTGTTAGCTTAGGAATCATCATAGTTCTGCCAGTTTCCACAAGGAGCCCATGTTAAAGTCTTTCCTGTGTTTTTCTGGTCTTATCAGGTCTATTAAATTCATCGGAGACTGTAGATCACACCGTCACAATAACTCACATCGGTGAAAATATACCATATCATTAATAATAGCTCAGATTATCTGTATGGTTCCATGACCGGCAATCCTGATATTTGACATCCCTCGCAGTTCCGGTTTTTGTTTTTGCGCTGGCTTGTGGAGTAGCTACTTTGATAGTTTCTCGTAATTCTTAACATAGATGTATACATTACAATGTTTTTCACTGCCCTTTTCCTTATTCTAGGCAATTTCTTAGTTAACTTGAAGCTCTTTTCGGTTTCTGACCAGCTGGTTGCCAAGGACGGGGTGAAATTAACGCAGACCTTGGTCCCCAGATAATGGCATATTATTTACGAGACATACTGCCCGCCGTAGAGCCCATGGCCCTTGAGTCTAGTCAATCACTCAACCAGACCATCAAAAGTGTTAAGGTATATAGTGAAGTCCATACATAAATCATAAGAGAAGGCATCACTAGCTGATACACGTATGTGGCAATATTTCCACACGAGCATCCGGACATATAAGCAACTTCTTAAGATTGTATGTTCATCATCCCCGAACTGTATGACCCACGCAGAACTAACTAACCCGCCACACCAGTCAGACAAGCCTATACGGACGTGCAACTATAATTACTTGTATACTAATGTTATCTCTAATTCCACAAGACAGCCATTCATCAAAACGCGTCTTATTCCAGTTCAGAAAGCTTCCCGATGTCGCAGTCATTATATAACATAGCTTAGAATAGAAGGGAACCGTTAGGAGTTGGAATAATTGTCTTCTGTATATACAATTGTGCATAAACGGTATTTCTTATTACCAATGAATATTCAGTCATTGTACATACGCTTTATTATGCGAGTTATATCATACATTTGTGAATATAATGTCAGAACGCTAACTGTCCCTCACTAATAACTAACAACAGGAAATAGTATACTGGTGTAATAAACGAGAGCTAAGTTACCACACGTGATGGACCATCAGTATACCATTATCCAACACTTACACTTTAATATAAATCAAATTATTGCATCATGCCGGCGTTTGGACGAACCATAACAATTTAATTTTGAAATATAATGTCTTAGTCTACATTCTCTTCAACTGACTTTCAAATTTCAGTTCCACAACGAAGAAAAGCATCCAAACTGAAGCGTTTCAGAACAGAAGCATGGATGTCTTCAGAATGATTGAACATTAAGTACTCTCTAACTCCTTACAGTTAGATCTGGCTAACCAAGACTGGCAAAATGCCCATATTCTGTCCACAAGATCTGTATATAAACCAGGGAAACCCATTAGCTTCCCGTCTTTTATTAAAAATATCTTTAGGAATTACATACATCAGCGAAAGTTTTAATTTAGAGGGGTGCATATCCAAAAATTGCTTGAAGTTTACGTTTGTCTTGTAGTTTTGGTATTCGATTGTTTATTCAATAGATCGGTTATTTGACTGACTGATAACTGACTGACTGACTGACTGACTGACTGATTAATTGATGTGTAACGGTGTTCTCAAAAAGTATTTCACACACATGACGTCAATGTACACCAATAATGATTGACACATTTACACAACCATGAGAGTGTCACTTCCACGACAAGGCCCACAGTAGTGACCTCAGTCAGAGGACCTTATGATATTAGATCAAACATCATATTCCCGTCTAAGTTTCATAGGCTGGTTTATTAGAACATCTTCAGGTTTTAAAGGATTTATCATTTTTTTTACCAATACTGTGTATCAGTATTGTGGCACATATAATAGTTAGTGTAAGATTTGTCATTGTATGAAAAGATATATTACAAAAACTACTCAAAGCGTCACAGGAATGCTCACTTATTAAAACAGATGTGTCTCAATTCATTACTTTAATTAAATCTTATTCTTGAGTCGTTATAGGTAAAGTTCTCGTTAAAGGCAGTATGTTGCAAGCACAATCATGCCATCTTTACTAGCCACTGGAGGAATAATAATGTTTTAACTGAGAAAGACTTCACATTTCCGGGGTGTTTGTGTCGCTTGTTATTGTTAAAATACACCGTGGTATCTTCAGAAACTAAGCAACTTCTTAGATGCGAATATTGTAAGGACAAATTTGATGTTTATTATTTATTGTGGGCTTTATAATGATAGTAATGGTGTTTTAATAGTTTGCTAACTAACAAAAAGATGACTGTTGTGTTTATTATAATACACGGCTTCATACTGAGTAGAAAGATGATGTTGTATGAGTATTAATATTGCACTTATCACAGTAATTATCTCAGTGTGGTAGTGGTAGTTGATACAATGATAGCTATCACCAGACATGATTGTTATGGTTGTATTCGAAATAATTGTTACAGTGATAATGATCACTATTTTCACGTCAATGCAATTATGCTAGAATGAAAGTTTAAAAAAATGAAAATTTTACTTTATATGTGTAATGTGACTTCCTATGTGAGAATCTGTCATGGAGCGTCAGGTTTTGTATTTCAAATTAACCCTATGTCACAAGGTGTGACCAGAGCAAATAAAGCTGAACAGCCCTAATACAAGTGATATAGGTGTGAAGCGGACGAATACCAATCGATCGATATAAGTGTTACGGATAACCTTCAGAAATCTTTGTGGTAAGTAATGACTATTTACATGTTGATAATATATACGCTAACTTCTTAGTCGAACTCAGCATTAAGAAACTGTAGATAAGAAATTTTCACATCAACTCTTTAAATATAAATGTGTTACACCACACAGCTCTAAAGGCTAAAATCAAATAGCAACTTATTTAAGATTTATTGTTGAAAGTGTATGTCATGATTTTTTATATATATATATCATATACAGAACGTCATAAATCTAATCTAAATTAAACTTAAGTTTTTTCAGTGAATTGCCATGTGCTCAAGTTTCATATATAAAAATACACAGTAGTCTGCAATTAGCAGAATTGTTTTATTGTTCAATTAATTACTATACTTACCTCTGACAGTAGCTGTTCTGGTGCAGTTGTAAAGAATGGCCAACTCCCCGAACACTTTTGCTGGTGCCATCGTACATAACTTCTGATGTTCTTTGGTGACCTCCACTTTACCCTCTGGAATAACAGAAAACCAAATATGAAGCTTAAAAAGCCTTTACTTGTGGTTGTGATAACTGCAATTATGACAAACATATATCGGAAATTTAACGTTGTCCGTTGATCAAAGCTGCCAAAGGAAGTATGGTGATTATATAAATCATCCTGACGAAGGTTATGACAACGAGAGAGAGAAAATCAATAGATACACTCCGGTGATATACACGGGTAATGTACCAAATGCTGGAATAGGAAACTTGTAAGAGTCAAGACAGAAGTTTTTTTTCCTGTATAAACATGGTTTTCGTGTAAGACTTCCTTATTTTTATGACTCAATGAATTTTATAGTCTATTGTAAATACAGGAAGTGAGAATTGACAGCTTCTATTTGGTTAGTTTGGTTGTTTGTTTGTTTGATTGATTGGTTGATTGGTTGGGGTTAACGCTGTTACTTATTTCGTCATTTATATGACGTGGTGCCAGCCAAATGATTGAACGAAATCACCCTCGGTGCCACTGGCAAAAAACAAAGAAAAGACAAGACAATTACAAGACGCAACACAAATACATCACAAACAGATCGGCTTCGTGTTGTCCCTTAACTTTGAGAGCACCAAGGCAGCAGGAAGCTCCCTCTAGCCGGATGTAAATGGGTAAAAACATTCTAAGAAAATGTCTAAAATCTTAGTGACAAATCAGTGGGTTATTTCTCAAGATAATATATACCCAATGAAAGTTTCAATGGGTTTTTTTGTTTTGACACAGACTGACAGATATATCCTCATAATCACTGTTGGATATAATATTCAGATTACAAACTTCCGGGTTTCATTTCATTTAGGATTGTATTCTAAGGGTTGTTTGACCCTACGATTGCGGACGGCCTTTACCCAAGTCCATATCATCCAATCGTAAGCGCGGAGGTGTTTGCATAAAGGAAAGTAGGCACATTTTATTACACTGACTGTCAACCCGTCTAACAAGCCCAGGTGAGGCCAAGGTCTTTCTAAAACCAAGCCTGAGAAGACCTAGTCCGAAGTCTTAGTCTTCTGAGTAGGCGGATATATAACTACAAGACCATCGTCAAGGCACACCTACAATAGTATATTTATAACTATGGTGCACTTAAATAGGTTTTGAAAATAGAGACATATTACTTCCGTTCCATTCTACTGACAAACTTTCCTTTGTTCGTGTATCGCCTATACCGAAAGGATGGCTATAGGGACTCCTGTACTACAGTCTACAAGGGCCACTCCAGATATATACCATAACCCCATCCGTGACAGGAGGAATCAATGTTAGATTTCAACAGTCTTTGATCCCGTCGTTTGGATACATTTTTACTCCTTTACTTGAAGAGAGTTTGTCTGATTAAACATATCTATTACAGCTCTATCTGTGTTGGTGATAGAAGAGCCTTTCCACTTTAGTCTAAGTGACGGTTAGGATGGGAATGGTGTGATTAGCTTAAGTAAGACATAAGGACAGGTATACATCAGTTTATTGCATGTAAAACTCAGAAATACTAATGCAAAACTGCAACGCGGGAGCTTTCAGTCTACAAAGCACAATGCACGGCGAAATAAGATAAAGTGGGCAAATTGACATTGCCAGGCGCTATAACATGGGGCTTTTAATGTTGTAATGCATATACGCATGTAATTACAGCTAATTTCTTTAGTTCATTGAGGTTATGGCATTTCGGTACCATTTCTATACCTGATATCAAACGTTCAGTAGGCTGTGATAGTATGCATAGAAGTGTTTCGACAGCATCGTTAAAGAGATGCTTGAGCTATTAAGTTTCAGGCAAAGTCAGAATTCGTGAAGCAGATATGTTGCAGGCATCGCATATTTGTTTAGGTTGTCTGGAAGTAACAGAGCTGAACGTGTCTATTGGCACGTCTAACAGGCGGACCCTTTAGGACAAACCAATTTCCCACCCACAACATATTTCACAGAACAGATTTGGTGGACCGAATATCATTCGGATATCATTTTGTCGTCAAACAATACTCATAAGATTTGTATTTCTACAATAACGTGTTTGAAAGTTGATCCCTTCAGGAGAGATAATAAAGTTATCGCTGATCATCCTTAAATGCTAAACTTGTCATGTTATATGACTATTCGTCTATTTTTAGTTCCAGCCAACAAATCCCTTTTTTTAAGAAACGAAGAAATTGTTTTCCCAAATGTTTGGTATCTGTATTTTCGTCTGATTCACATATTTATTTTTACTCATAGCTAAATATAGACGCAGATCTAGAAATAACCATGTTAAAATAGCCGTGTCTTATCTTAAAGTCAAGGAAGCTACACGGTTAATGATAGACAGCCCAAACAACTGTTTCCACTCAGAGTGCACCGGTGTGATATAGACGCGGGGTGATCATTGTTCAGAAGTAACAGTGGGCTCTCTTGTCGGCGTACATTAAAGTATGATTCAGTATGTTTTTGTATTAATATATGATGGCTATTGTTTTATTTTCAGATTATATCCGATGCCACTGTTTTTCAACTTTTTGTTTTAAATGTTTCTTATGGGTGCACGTGACGGCAATCAATAAGGTAATCGTGGTGATGGAGGAGGAGGATTCAGCCTAGAACTGACTTTCGCTTTATTATTTTAGTCAGCATAATATAGAAAGGCTTAGCTGGACAAGACACGTGGGTCGCATCTGTGTCGCCAAAAAAATGGCGACAATACTATTAGGTATGCTGATAAATCATGCGAATTATTTCCTTTCCTGGTAAATTCTTACAATTTCCGATCAAATGAAACAAAGGCAAGAAAGCTTAATGGTAAATCGTTATTTTGGATTATTCTGTCTTAGTTTGAACAGATCCTAGTGCCGGCCACTTAGAGCATTCAGCAGACCAGCCTTCTACGTGGGCATGCAATGGTCTAAGTGGCCTAGGTCGACTCCATGTCTCACTCTGGTTGTACGTTCGATTCTCGGATGAGAATTAGTCTGCAAACTCTCCCGGACTAGATCCGTTCGAACGTTCGAGCACAAAATAACTACAATACCGTTAATATTCACCTACTTAATGACATAAAAATACGCTGAACACAAAACTTAACTGAGAGCTTTCTTCGTATCTATAAACGCATTTTCCGACAATGTCATAACAAGTTAAGATGGAGCTAAGCAGCTCTCTATAAATAGAAGGGCTTCACCTTTTCGTCCTGGTCTATGACTTTGTATGATAAGAACGATGAGTTGCAGATGTGCCGGATGGAAGGGAGATAACTGTTTGGGTTTGGTCTTTACATACGGAGTAGACCGGATGGAAGGGAGATAACTGTTTGGGTTTGGTCTTTACATACGGAGTAGACCACAGCCGCTAAATAGTCCAGCAATAAAATATATCCACTATCCATTGTCATATCTGTCTTAAACAAATTTGGCTTCATAGATTGATTGATTGATTGATTGATTGGTTGGTTGATTGATTGATTGATTGATTGATTGATTGATTGATTGATTGATTG